>CM076575.1:16271671-16443761 GCA_034641835.2 Pinus albicaulis
TGTATCAAATTGAACTTTTGGTTTCAATGGGAAATTGTTATGGCTAATGTGTTTTTTCTCGAAATGTGATACACCCCATTAAAATGGTAGACATATCGAAATGATTCCTATGGTGAAATAAAATAGTTTCAACTATTTTAAATATAAGATTAAAACCTATATGTTTTGTAACAAATTGAACTTTTGGTTTCAATGGGAAACTTTTATGGCCAATGTGTTTTTTCTCGAAACGTGATACACCCCATTAAAATGGGAGATATATAGAAATGATTCCTATGTTGTAATAAAATATAGATGCATAAATTCAATGAGCATAGTTTTGAGATATAAAATTCCAAAATGGAAGAGTTGTTTGCGAACAAATATCAATGCCACTATGGATATATATTTTCTTCATTGAAAGGGATTTTTCTAGAATGATGTCCACTAAGTTGGAAATAAGGGAAAGTATCACAATTATATGTTAACGTGCATGTGTTTTATATTGAACATTTTTCATTTTAAATTAAGAATCTATTTGAAACAATTACCTATATATAAGGTTAAAACCTATATGTTTTGTATCAAATCACTTTTGGTTTCAATGGGAAACTTTTATGGCTAATGTGTTTTTCTCGAAATGTGATACACCCCATTAAAATGGGAGATATATCGAAATGAATCTTATGGTGTAATAAAATAGTTTCAAGTAGTTTAAAAATATAGATGCATAAATTCAATGAGCATAATTTTGAGATATAAAAGTCCAAAATGGAATAGTTTTCTGTGAACAAATATTAGTGGATCACTATGGATATATTTGCTTCACTAAAAAATATTTTTCTAAAAGGATGTCCACTAAGTTTGGAAGAAGGGAAAGTATCACAATTATATATGTGAATGCATTTGTTTTACATTGAATATTTTTCATTTTAGATTAAGAATATATGTGAAACAATTACCTATATAAGCTTAAAACCTATGTTTTGTATCAAATTGAACTTTTGGTTTCAATGGGAAACTTTTATGGCTAATGTGTTTTTTCTCAAAATGTGATACACCCCATTAAAATGGTAGACATATCGAAATGATTCCTATGGTGAAATAAAATAGTTTCAAGTAGTTTAAAGATAAGGTTAAAACCTATGTTTTGTATCAAATTGAACTTTTGGTTTCAATGGGAAAATTTTATGGCTAATGTGTTTTTTCTCGAAATGTGATACAACCCATTAAAATGGTAGACATATCGAAATGATTCCTATGGTGAAATAAAATAGTTTGTAGTAGTTTAAAGATAAGGTTAAAACCTATGTTCTGTATCAAATTGAACTTTTGGTTTCAATGGGAAACTTTTATGGCTAATGTGTTTTTTCTCGAAATGTGATACACCCCATTAAAATGGTAGACATATTGAAATGATTCCTATGGTGAAATAAAATAGTTTCAAGTAGTTTAAAGATATAGGTCCATAAATTCAATGAGCGTATTTTTGGGGTATATAAGTCCAAAATGGAATAGTTGTTGGTGAACAAATATCAGTGGATCACTATGGATATATTTGCTTCATTAAAAGGGATATTTATAGAAGGATAGACTAAGTTGGAAAGAAGGGAAAATATAACAATTATATGTTAATATGCATGTGTTTTACATTGAATATTTTTCATTTTGTTAAGAATCTATTTTCAAGGGATATTTCTAGAAGGATGGACTAAGTTGGAAAGAAGGGAAAATATCGCCATTATATGTTAATGTGCATGTGTTTTACATTGAATATTTTTCATTTCGTTAAGAATCTATTTTCTAAACAATTAACTATATACTTGGTTAAAACCTATGTTTTGTATCAAATTACTTTTTGTTTCTAAATACTATGTTTTTTACATTGAATATTTTTAATTTTATTAGAAATCCATTTGAAACAATTAAACTATATAGGGTTAAAACCTATGTTTTGTATCAAATCACTTTTGGTTTCAATGTGAAATTTTTATGGCTAATTTGTGTTTTACATTGAATATAAAAAGTTTTTTCGTCTCACTCATTATTTGAGACCATGGATATGAAATGAAAAACTTCTATTTAGATATAGGGGCATTTACTGGATATGTCACCTTTCATAAAATATGAGATCCAGAGGCTACCTGGCCCTTTACAGACTCTGCCTATAGAACTTGTAGAATTTAACACTACATGTCCCAATTAAACCCTATGAAGGGTGTAGAGGACCCGTGGAATCACTCAAACTACTTTACGTAGACATAAGGGTGTATAATAATGCATGTGCTTTAGATTGAATATTTTTCATTTTAAGTTAAGAATCTATTTGAAACAATTACCTATATAAGACATAAGGGTGTATAAGAATGCATGTGTTTTACATTGAATATTTTTCATTTTAAATTAAGAATCTATTTGAACTACCTATATAAGGTTACAACCTATATGTTTTGTATCGAATCACTTTTGGTTTCAATGGGAAACTTTTATGGCTAATTTTTTTTTCTAGAAATGTGATACACCCCAATAAAATGGGAGATATATCGAAATGAATTTTATCTTGTAATAAAATATAGATGCATAAATTCAATAAGCATAGTTTTGAGATATAAAAGTCCAAAATGGAAGAGTTGTTTGTGAACAAATATCAATGTCACTATGGATATATATCTACTTCATTAAAAGGGGATTTTCTAGAATGATGTCCACTAAGTTGGAAATAAGGGAAAGTATCATAATTATATGTTAATGTGCATGTGTTTTACATTGAATATTTTTCATTTCATTAAAAATCTATTTGAAACGTTAACTATATAAGGTTAAAGCCTATGTTTTGTATCAAATTACTTTTGGTTTCAATGGGAAAATTTTATGGCTAATGTGTTTTTCTCAAAATGTGATACGCCCCATTAAAATGGGAGATATATTCAAATGAATCATATGGTGTAATAAAATAGTTTCAAGTATTTTAAAAATATAGATGCATAAATTCAATGAGCATAGTTTTGAAATGAATCCTATGGTGTAATAAAATAGTTTCAAGTAGTTTAAAAATATAGATGCATAAATTCAATGAGCATTGTTTTGAGATATAAAATTCCAAAATGGAATAGTTTTCTGTGAACAAATATGAGTGGATCACTATGGATATATTTGCTTCATTAAAAAAAATAATTCTAAAAGGATATCATACCAATTACATAACTAGGTTAGATATTCAAGATACACATTGCCATTGAATCAAATCACCTATGTTTCGTATCAAATCACTTTTGGTTTCAATGGGAAACTTTTATGGATAATTTGTGTTTTACATTGAATATAAAGTTTTCTCTCTCTCCTCTCATTGTTTGAGACCATGGATATGAAAATGAAAAAATTCTATTAGATCTATTCCAGAGATTGATTGTAGGGGCATTTACTGGATATGTCACCTTTCATAAAAGATGAGATCTAGAGACTACCTAGCCCTTTACAGACTCTGCCTATAGAACTTGTAGAAGTTAACACTAACTATCCCAATTATACCCTATGAAGGGTGTAGAGGACCCGTGGAATCACTCAAACTACTTTACATAGACATAAGGGTGTATAAGAATGCATGTGTTTTACATTGGATATTTTTCATTTTAAATTAATAATCTATTTGAAACAATTACCTATATAAGGTTAAAACCTATGTTTTGTACCAAATCACTTTTGGTTTCAATGGTTTGTTTATTGGCTAATGTGTTTTTATCAAATCACTTTTGGTTTTGAAGTATATTCTGGAATATTCTGTAACCATTTATTAGGCCTATCAATATGTAATTAGAGCACATTGAATATGATAAGTCGATACAATTACATGATAAAAAATTAGTAGAGATAAGAAGTGTTTCTATAATATGGGATGACTGTTTAGATTACAGGTTTCCACAGATTAAGCTTATTCAGTAACTAATACGTAACCGTTAATATTATTACTAAAGGTAAAGTACCAGTGATAGTTAGCAACAGATGATTTGTTTCCCTTTGCTTAAACTGATCTGTATTCCCCTAATAAATCTGTTGAGCTAACTGTCAATAGAGAGAGCTAAACTAAGGACTGTCATCTAACTCAAGAGGAAGAGTTATTTTGATTCCTTTCCATAACTGAAAACATATCTGATTACATTGTGGTCCTCAAAAATCTATGTTTTTTTTTGTTGCTATTGTATGAATCAATAGCTAACTGTCAATACAGAGAGATGAACTAAGGACTGTCATCTAACTCAAGAGGAAGAGTTATTTCAATTCCTTTCTGTAACTGAAAACAGTAATGTCTAATTATGGTCCTCAACAATCTGTGTTTTTTGTTGCTGCTATTGTATGAATAAGCCCAAGGCAAGCAGAAGAAATGATTCTTTAAATGGATTTTTATTTCTTACCTTGGTTTCTCATAAGATTCTGAAAGAATTCATGTCCATCCTGATGTCTCCCCTAGGGCTTATACATTGTGTGGGTTTTAGCACTATAAATCCTGGTGCTTTTGTTTGTTGTCATATGTACTATATTTGTTGATTTTCTCTATATTAATGGTGCATATACATAGGAGATTAGACAGATATTAATCAAGGTTGTTTTCTTCGTCTAAATGCTTATTCGTGTCTTTTTTCATCTTTCCTCAATGCTTATTCTTGTGGTTCAAGTAATAATGGATTTTCTTTTACTAGTGATTATGCTTTTGGATATGACAAGGATTATTCTGTGTGTGATGATAGTGAGGTACCAAAGCATGGAGATTCTTTAACTTGGGAACAAACTATTGAATTATTATGGAATGCTTTCTATATCAAGATTGATAAGTCTTTATGTAGTTCTTCTATATAGTCGAATGTTTCTCTCTATCACCATGAGGTTATCAGGTTGTTGATTAGCTCTAAAGAATGTAAATCTAATGGTGAATATTTTAGCCAGGAAGAGTTGTTGATTTTACAGAAAATAATAGAAGATATGACTACGCAATTCGATGAAATATGTGTTTTTAAAAGTGTTCCTGGCTTGGTTAAAATTTTAATTGGTCCTAAGCTTATTACCGCTAAGAAATATCTAGAGCATAATAAGGCTCGTCTATCTAGCCAGAATTTAAAACATATCTATGTGTTGGGTCAATATACTCTGGAGGCAATAATGATTCATGTACTTGGGGCAGTGTTCAATCCTTTATAGGATTTATCCATCGTTAGGGTCTCTACTTTGATTCAATATATTGATTCTACTATGCGAGTTCAAGCAGAGAATAAAGCAGCGGGTAATGATAATGTTCAGTTTTCTTTCAACAAAGGTCACAAACTAAGGGTTTCTAGGAGTGATTATGCTATCGGGGTCAGCTTGGTCAAGTTCTCGGTTGAACGAAAAGGGGACTTTAAGCTGAGAAAAAAAAATCCTCATTTACACCACTTCTGATTGACCACAAATTATGGGTTTTTGTCTAATACCATAAATTTAGCTTCATAGAGATATAAAACATGAATCAGTGGCCTTTTAGGTATAGCCGGGGCATTCTACTTTTAATTGAAAATCTACTATTTTTTTTCTACTAACAAAAAGGTTGACTAGGGTGTATTGCTACTTGATACAGAAATATTAATAGTTTTTTAGACTTGTACATTTTTCCCTATAAAAAACAGTTGAGAAATAAGTTTCAAGTCCCCTTATCACCAATGTCTGCAAACAGAGATTTAACTGAGCTTTTGCAATGATTGCGCAATTACAACTGTAATGTTGTAAAAATCCCAAAAAAAAAGTATCAAAACTAAGAAGCGTTTTTTCACTTCACTACATCCCTAAGAGTAGCTCAGAAAACCCATAATTATCTTGGAACATATAACATTCAATGGTTTTAGAGAAGGAAAACTGGTAGATTATACTTACCTAGAAATTCACTTAACGTCGCCGCAGCAATTCAACAAAATATGATCAGCAACAGAGCAGTAGCAGTGCCACAGAGTTTTCTTAACGTCGCCATAGCAATTCAACAATATATGATCAGCAATAGAGCAGAAGAAACATAAATGTGCGAAACACAGAAAATGAGAACATAAACGTGTGAAAATGAGAATATTTTGAGGGCGATATATTTATAAAATATAGTTCAGCCGAACTATTTTAAAATTTCGACTGAACTATCTAATAGTTCGGCCAAACTTTTGAGAAATTTCAGCCAAACTATTGCCGAAAAAAAATTTCCACCCCCAATTCTCACAAAAGTGTAACCCAACTTCACATTTTCACCCATATATATATATATATACATATATATACACACACACACACACACACATATATATATATATTCAACACATGCACGTATTATTGAAATTATACATATTTATTAATTTAGTTATTTATTCAATATGTAAACTTATTCTATACTATTCATTCGAATATGTACAGATGAAATCAATGTCGATGATGAGATGTTAGAAAACGTTGACACTCACACATATGGACATAAAAGAGCTGGCTATGTTATACGATATCATGTTAAATGCATTTTTGATACGTAATTTATAAAAGAAAATGTGACATTTCAAGCCCAAATGTTGAAAGGTCTCCTATCATTAAGGAAATTAAAAGAAGCTACATCTTTATTGGGTATTAGAAAATCAACAAAAGATTAAAAAAAATGAAGGAAAATGTGATACAAAATATAAATAGCGCTATAAATTCAATTAGAAGATCTAGACAAAAAAAAATTTGAATTGTACGTAGAGCAATACATATGGTAGTGGTTTCATGAAGTACTAAAGAGAATCGCTTGGTAAAATCTATGGCAGGAGCATTAGGAACCTCATGAAATTTTTTTCACAAACATCGGAAATTTTGGTTGCAAATAGATGTAAATGATGAACTTGCTTGTTGGAGAGCTATTTGTAGACAACCATACAAATATAGACTTGGAGAAAATGTTAAAAAAATAATATATGAATATTGGAAGAAAAATTCACGTGTTTCGCCAAATGCAATGGGTGTGATGTGAAGAAGAATAACACGAAATCAGTATGAACAACATGAAAAACATTTCTTGGAAACCACTCAGATAGAGTTTTTAAACAAGTTCAAAGAAGAGAATCATGAAATTCATGTCTCAATCAGTGCTTTTGTTCAACAAAAACCATGGTATGTAAAACCTATCATCGTACACAACACTTATTGTTGTCGTTATCATGTGGAATTTGAGTTATATTATGAGACATTCCTTAATTTTGGTAGAACATTTTTAAAAGATTCACCTCATCCTTCCACTATCCGTGATTTCATATCTCAAATTCTATGTGAAAGATAAAGTGATGAATTATTTTACGAAAAGAAATGTGTTGGTGGTAAAAAATGCGATGATTGTGGAAATTTGACTAAATTTCAAAACAAATATCATACTGATATAAATGATTAATCATTGTCCAAAATGAAAGTGAAATGGAAGAGATATGAATATATCCATACATCAATTCAAGGTTCAAATAGTGCTAAAATAATTGAATTACAAGAAGAATAAATTTTTGTGATAGATTTTTTGAGAAAGTTTGAGGCAGAAATTTATAAATACACCAAGAAATCCCATAGAGCTCGATTGAAAGACTTGAAATTCAAAAAATCCCATGAATTTTTTCCTCCAGGGACCATTTTGTCAGTAATTGATTTTGCAGAAAACTACACATTTGTTCCACAAAAAGAAATTAAGAGTGAATACTATCATTCTGACCATGTCTCCATGCCCGTCCATATTCTATATAGACATGCTGAACAAAATGTCAATCATATAGAAAGCACCAATGAAAATCGACATGTTATTAAATAATATCACTTTTATATCCGTGACGATCGTACACATGATACATATTTTGTACAACACTGTTTTGGAAAGATTTATGTCTTCTTGAAAAGTTGTGGAATAAAATTCAATGAACATTAGATATGGTAAGATGGATGCGCAGGTCAATTCAAATCTTCACAATCATTCTTTTAGTTGTGTTTTCTTCATATGAAAACCTGCATCAAACATTGTTGGAATTTCTTTGACATTGGCCATAGAAAAGGAGAACATGATGGTGCAAGGGCATGCATAAAACGAGAACTTCGAAGATATCAAATGAACCCCTCTGCAAACCAACTTGTGGACGCTAAATAATTTTTTCAATGGTGCATCGTTGCTCTAAGCCATGAGACTAACTGATCAAGGGAAGTGCAAAGGTACATTCAATCTAATTTTTATTGGATATCTAATTTTAAACAATGTACATTTATCACAATAATTATATTTTATTGTATTTTGATATCATATTTACATTCTTCTTTGAATTTCCATATATAGGGTTTTTTTCGCATATCGAGATCGAAGATGTAGATAGATCAATTGGAAATGACGTTGAAACAATAAAAGGGACTCGAAAATTGCATTCAATTAAAACAAAGTTGTCCACAAATGTGTTTGCATTGGATAAAATAAAATATTCTTTTTTTTTTCATGTTTGCATAGACAATATAGAATCCAATGATGCTTGTGAAAAAAAAATATGTATGTAAAATATTGGAAACATACAGAGCTAAATACAAAGGAGAAAATTTCTGTTGCAATGTTTGAAGAAATGAAATTAGAGGAGACTGCAATATCATCTGATGGTGATTGAGTTTATGATCTTGTTAGAAAATGTAACATTTGAATTTCTTTCAAATGTTAGAGATATAGAAATAAACTTAAATACATCAGTTTGTTATGTTTTTTTATTGTGCAGGAGATGTTTTTGCTGTAATTGCACCTACTAACAATGATGAAAATGTGAAGTATTATTTGATGCATTGCATTGAATGAAAAATGAAATTATTAGAAAACTATAATGATCAAGGGTTTCCATATGTGTTATCACCAAATTAAGTCCTCTTGGGCTGCTTCAATGGTTAATTTGGAATAAATGTTTCAAACCAATCATGTGACTGAAGCTTAGCCTCTTCAATTTGAAAGGGATCTCTCAAAGGGATTTATGATATTGATTAATGATATAAGATAGATAGCTAACTCTATTATTTGTGTCTTGGTTTTGTATGTTTGCAGGTTGAAAAGATGTCTGCTTGCTACCATTGGGCTATGGAGTTAGTCACAGGGATCTCAATAACAAAGTATTTCCTTGTAGAAGCTGAGGCTTGTAAATATTTCAATGAAGGAACAACAAATACAGGAAATTTTCAATAACTTGAGGTTCAAAGGAATTCAGAGCATTTAACACACGAATTCTAAGTAATGAGACATCAAGACATTGAAGGAAAACTATTTAGAGAGATATACCATGGCTTAATACTTAAAGGAAGCCAGAGCATGAAAAGTCATGAATTCTATGTCGTAAGAATTAAGACATTGGAAGAAAAAAATTTCAAAAGATAAGACAAAAATTCATTTGACCATAGCTTAATACTTAACGGAAGTCAGAGCATTGAAAATCATGAATTATGAGTAATAAGCATTAAGACATTGGAAGAAAGCATTTCAAAAGGTAGGATAAAAACTCATTGAAATATAATAAGAATCTTAGGTCAAGAAAATTTGTATTGTTACTGTATATATTAGAAATTCCAAAAGCTTTACAATCAAATAGTCTTTTCAAATAAAATATCCCAACCCTTCATACATCGAATTACTCACTACTTATAGGAAACTAGCCTTTACATCCAATCTACCAAGTGGCTAGATCATTAAACTCTATTACTAACACCAAAGCCGACCACTAACTAGACATTTACAACTTGAAATTGACACCTTTCGAATTATGAGTTAGAGTCCTACTATGAATCAAACACCTACTTATTAGATTTTAATCTAAAGATGATCCAAAACTTCCTTGAAAGGAATCATGTCTTTCAACCATACTAGCCACAAAAAAAACATTAATACTCTAACTGTCTTCATGGAACTACTCTGCCTACTATTAAGGAGTTGTCAGTTTGATGATATGACAACATAGTGAGTTGGTATCTTCGAACTATATCCATAACAAAATATCTCCATTTAGCAATCTTCTGATCTGATACTCTTTATCATTTTCCCTGATACTCTTTGTAATTTCTTGTGGAGAACAACATTGAAATATTTATTTACCCTTCAACTTCTTCAAAAAAATTATCTTGCTGTCAAAACAGAGTTTTGAGCTACTTTCGTAGTGAAATTTCGTAGCAAAAACAAAAAGGTCATCTGTGATAATATTATGATGCTCTTGACCATTGGAGGGTATTAGGCTATAAAAAATATTTAAACACAACCCTCAAATTTCTTTAACCATGTCAGTTTAAGGGGTTTAAAACCAAAAATAATTCTTTAGAATTTCCGCAGCAAAAACGGGGCTTCAAGCCTGGCACATGCTACGGAATTGTCTAATTTCTGAGAGACTTAACAAAATTTAAGATTTGAGCCTAGAACAGATCCATGGATATACTTACATGTGAAATATGATAATATAAAACAAAAAAGGTCTATTTTTCACTGTTACCTTCTTATTTACCAATAGTTTCTTCATGAGAAACTTTAGTAGTTCCTTCCATAGCTCCTCTTTCCAAACCTTTCTTCTCTAATTCTGTCTTCATCATCTCCATATGTTCTTTCAACTCTTTGAATTGTCTCTGAAGACTTTTCCTCTCTGCCTGTAACCATAAAATCCTTTGCCTGGTGTGTTTCATCATGATGCGCAAAGATTGTGATCTCTTTAGTAGGTTTTTGGTCTTTCTAATGGATTTTTAAAAATGAGTAACCTGATCAATCACTTTATTTTCCACCTCATCTATCATCTGTATATCTTTCTTGTATCTTTCAGCTCTCTCTTTGTTTCAAACAACTCTTCCCTAGCTTCTTTTAATTGTTCTTCAGGAAGCTCTTTTTCAATTTTATCTATGACTTTCTCCTTTCCCTTTCTCCGTTTGATTGTTTCTTCTTTATCTTTGAGCTGTCCTTTTTGAAAATATGCCTCAGACTCCTTCTAAATATTTATTTTGGACTGACCTTCCTTTTCTTTATCAACCTCTTTCTCAGTAGGAGATATAACTATAATTTCTTCCACTACTACCTCTTTTTCTTTATCTTCCCTCTGCTACTTATTTCCAGTTTTGACAGTCTCAGAAATCTGTGATCTAGTGAAAGGCTTTCTAGGTTTAAAAATAAAACCTGAATCCTTTGATGAAAAATCTAATTTCTTGGCCATAAGACCCTTACTTTTAACCTTGGATCCTTCTACCTCAGCTGCTTTCACTACAGGGGTATTTGTAATGTCTATGGCCTGTAAGATGTCTTCAAGCCTACCTTTTCCTCCAAAAGTTTCCTTTGTGCTTCTTTTAGACCTTTTTGCTATAGGTTTAGTCATGTTAATTGTGACATATTTTTAGCATGCTTACTAGTTTTTGGATGTGGTGTTGGCTCTTGGATGAAATTATCTTCTACCTCCATGTTTTCAGGTGTAGGTTGTAAACCTTCTTGTTGATTCCCTTCTACTTTTGCAATAGTATTCATCTCTTGTCTAGGAGAAGGAGTTTCGAGTTTGGAGGCTTTCCTTGGAGTTAAAGCATCAATTTCATACCCATTCATAAACAAGAAAGCTTCCCAACCTCTATCTAGTTTATTTAATTCTTCTAGTACTAGGAATTTTATCAATCCATGGTAAAATATGGAAGTTTCGCTTCTTTCAGGTCTACCTTGCACTTGATCTGCCATTTTTCCAAGGCTTCTAAAAAGGTAAAAAGGAATATCTATCAACTTTTTTCATGTAAAATGAAGCAGCGGCCTGAAATGATGCATGTAGATTGTATTGAATATGCCTTCATAGGTAAAGTATTTATGTATAACTGTCAATAACTTAGAGTAGTTATCTTTAAGGCAAGTTCTATGAATCCCTATAGTAATATTTATCCCTACATGTTCAGTCTTTAGATAATCATCACAAATATTTAAATCAAACTTTGTAGCTTTAAACCATTCTTCACCTGTCCTATGGATCCCTATTTCTTGAGAAATAATATCAGGCAAAATTGGCACATGGAGAAAACCAACCTTTGTATAATTTCCTTTGAAACATGTGAAAATTCTTTTGATACCTGTTTTTGATGACCTTGTAACCTTTGACAAAACTGAATGCACCCTACTCTTGTAAAAATTTCCATGAAATTGGGATCTTCCATGATTAATCTTGGACTTGTAGGCTCGTACCTAAATGGTAGGCCTCATTTATTTTCTTTATTTGGTGCAGCCATTTCTTTTTGTTTTGTAGCAGTGGCCTTCTTTGGATATTCGCACCTGTTCAGCAAAAAATTTTGATGACATCGAGCTGTTATGGTAAAAGAGGACTAATATGATATAGGACTTCTAAGGGAAATGCAAATGACAACAATCTGCTTTGGTAGCAGCTTACAAGAGCGACAAAGAAAACGTGAGGGATGAGGGATAGATTTGAAAAAAAGAGATGAGATTTATTAAGAAAATGGTAATTGATGCCAAAACATGCCTAAAACATTAAATGATGACCCTCTTCTGACAGCATGACCATGAAACCCTCAAAGTTTAAAAACTCATCATTATGTAGAAAACTATTACAGGAAGACACGCATTCGTAGCGAATTTAGTTTTACAAGTGTTAGTTTCGCTACGGAATTATTAGGTGTTTCTGTAGCAGAATCTGTTATTTTTGTACTAAAATCACTGCAAACTCAGAGAAATTCTGATAGGTGGCCAAATTTGACACATTAGGTTGATTTAAAATATCTACTTCAGATTTGTTCCTTTGATATGACTTGAAATCATCCCCTAACAACTTAAAACAATCATAGAAGCTTATACTAACCATAAAATTTATCATTTCATGATGTTATGCTCCTAACCAAGCTAATTATAAACTTGACACACTTAAAGTTATAATTTTGAAAATTTTGGGTGTGATAACAATATGAAAGAGGCTCCATTATACTGAAAGGTTATTTTTTTAGAAAAACTAATCAAAGAGGGGATTTTGTTTACTTTGAAGACTATGAAACTGATCTCATAAGTTGTCAATATAGTCACTTGGTGTGTGCAACACGCATAAAGTTGATAGAGGTTCAATCAAAGAAAGAAACGAAAATTAAGAAATGGAAAATGTCAAAATCCGATCATGAACGGATCATTGAAGATGGCATTCCATTGGAATTTTTTTGATTGAACTGCCCAACAATTTCTTCTCTTTAGATTCATGTTTTAGAACTTCCAAAACTCAACTAAAAATTGAGCTGCCTTGTTATCTTATGTGTGCAAGTGTTTGCACATGTACATTGTTTTGGTACATGCACACTAGAATCAGCTGAAAGTAGCTTTTCTATACATGCATTGATGAAAAATGTTGCATGTATATATATATATATATACATGTTCTAGAAGTATTGGATATATATGTGTGTGTGTGTGTGTGTGTGTGTGTGTGTGTGTGTTCTATAATGCAATTAAAACTGAGAGTAGCTTTTCTCTGTGCATTAATGAAAAATTTTGCAAGTACTGGATAGATATGTTCTAGAATGAAATTAACTTAAAGTGGTTTTTCTATGTGCATTGATGAAAAATGTTTCATGTACTGGATATATACATTTTCTAGGCAATTAACTGAAAGTAGGTTTTATATTTGCATTGATGAAAACTGTTGCACGTATTGGATATATATATGTTCTAGAATAAAATTAATTGTTCAAGTAGTTTTACTATGTGCATTGATGAAAAATGTTTCACGTACTAAATATATATGTTCTAGAATGCAATTAACTGAAAGTAGCTAAATTCTATTGGCATTGATGAAAAATGTTGAAGTACTAGATATATATTTTTAGAATGCAATTAACTATTCAAGTAGCTTTTCTATGTCCATTGATGAAAAATGTTGCACATATTGGACATATATACATTATAGAATACATTTTTAAAATTTTATGATTGTTTGACACATCTAACAAGACCTAGAATCTTATGATTGTTTTTAGATATATATATATGTGCGTGTATTTTACTTCAATCATTTTAACATATATATTCAAACATGTGTAGAATCATTTCTACATGTACATATATTCATGTGATTTTTTATTTTTTTTTGAAAAACGACAACTTCAATTTTAAAAGCAAAAAATAATATCATAATCACATGCCAAATGTACTTCAACTATCCAATAAAAACATTTAACATTATATCACATGCAAATGTAGATCAACCATCCAAAACATAAGTTTTAATTTAACAAAAAATTATAGATCACAACATTACTTCACATGCCAAATGTAGTTCAACCATCCAAAACTTAAGTTTTGAAAACAAAAAAAATTATAACACAACATTACTTCACATGCCAAATGTATTTCAAAAGAAAAACATTAATATAGATCACAAAATTACTTCACATGCCAAATGTAGTTCAAAATCAAAACATTAATATAGATCACAACATTACTTCACATGCCAAATGTAGTTCAACCATCCAAAACTTACGTTTTAAAAACAAAACAAATTATAACACAACATTAATTCACATGCCAAATGTAGTTAAAAAGAAAAACATTAATATAGATCACAACATTACCTCACATGCCAAATGTAGTTCAACCATCCAAAACTTAAGTTTTAAGAACAAAACAAATTATAACCAACATTACTTCACATGCCAAATGTAGTTCAACCATCCAAAACTTGAGTTTTTCAAAAGAAAAACATTAATATAGATCACAATATTACTTCACATGACAAATGTAGTTCTTGACCATCCAAAACTTAAGTTTAAAAAAAAAAACAAATTATAACACAACATTACTTCACATGTCAAATGTAGTTCAACCATCCAAAACTTGAGTTTTAAAAACAAAACATTACAGATCACAAGTATCGAGTATCAAGTAACATTACTTCACATGCCAAATTTAGTTCAACCATAACAATTTAGGAACAAAACAAATTATTTAAAACAACATTAACTCACATCACATGCCAAATGTAGCTCAACCATCCAAAACTTGAGTTTTAAAAACAAAACAAATTATATATAACACTGTAACATTACTTCACATGCCAAATGTAGTTCAACCATCCAAAACTTAAGTTTTAAAAACATTATATATCACATTCACATGTACCAAATGTACTTCACATAAAATATGTCCAAAATTTTTATATATCATAAGTATCAAGTATCAAGTTATATATGACTGCATCTAGATAAGACTATATATAAAAAGGTAAATTTAAGAATGAATTTATTGAAAATATAATTTTGCACGTGTCCATGTGCATCATCCATCAAATACAGATGGATGTAATGTCTTTCCCAGCAAAGTCACAATCCTTGAGTTATCCTGTGAAGCATGGGGAACTTGTACACAATGTGTACAAACATTAAAATTTGATGTTTTAAAATTGAGTGAGAATATATAGAACTTCATGTAAAAAAAAAATGTTAAAAAACATCATGCAATACCTCATGAGGTTCCCTCTCCATTTTTTGCTCGTCCACTACAACTTCCCCCACAGGAACATCTCCAACAGTAAACTATACAATATACATGTATAGTTATATATATATATATATATATATATATATATATATATTAAAAAATTTCAAATGAAAATGCATAAATAATCTTATTTTCAATAATATTAAAAAAAAAGTTAGACAACTTGTTCAAATGGTTGAAATGGTGTGGATGTTCCTATCTCCATCGCTAGAGTCTGTGGAGAAAATAAATCCTCTATAGAAACCTAAAATTCAAAAAATTTATAAGTATAAAATAACTCAAGATCAAGATCTCAATTTATAATAAAACTTTTAAAATTCAATTTATAAATTATAGCTTAAAAACATATATTTAAGTGAAAATTTGAATATTTCTGTTGGTGGATTTGGCACATCTCCTAAGAGAGGCTCCAAAAGAAAATCTCCAAAAACCTAAAATTCAAAATATTTAAAATAACTCGAAATCTCTAGATCTTAATTTATAATAAAACTTTTAAAATTAAATTTATAACTTATAACTTAAAAACATATATATATTTAAGTAAAAAATTGAATACTTGTGTTGGTGGATTTGGCACATCTCCTAAGATTAGTTCAGAAAGAAAATCTCCAA
The DNA here is from genome assembly GCA_034641835.2 of Pinus albicaulis. Taxonomy (NCBI): domain Eukaryota; kingdom Viridiplantae; phylum Streptophyta; class Pinopsida; order Pinales; family Pinaceae; genus Pinus; species Pinus albicaulis. Next base: position 16,287,774 of record CM076575.1, read on the forward strand.
AAACCTAAAATTCAAAAAATTTAAAATAACTCAAGATATAGATATATCTCATTTTTTAATGGAACTTTTTGAGGTGGAATATATAACTTAAAAACATAAATTTCAAAAGTGAAAAATTGTCCATACTTGTGATTGTGGATTTGGCACATCTCCTAAGGAAGTAGAAGGTACATCTCCCAAGGAAGAAGAAGGTACCGCCATCCCAAAAACATCCGACCAAATCAGAATCTGTTAAAACATTTTATTATATATATGTACATGTACATGTGTGCACAATTATTTATTTTAAAAATATCCCATCACGCTTTGATATATATAATAATATATAAAAAATAATTGTACATCATCATGTTCACTTAAAAAACTCTAACATTTACCAACATATCTTGATGGTGAGAACCAGCTTGATTGTATGATTGATGGTGAGACCCATCTTGATTGTTTGAACCAAAGGCTCCGACCATGATATTAAAATTTTCGTGATTCATCAAGCGTGAAAACTGAAAATGGTGTTAACATATAATGATACATTTTTTTTAAATTAATGTATATAAAAAAATCTATGTATATATGTATTTATTACAAATTATACATGTGCTAAAATAATTGAACCCTAACCATTAACACATATCGTTCCCATGCCCTCTTCCTCATGAACAATTAGGTCATGCCAACCATTGCGACAATTATTTTCATATGTTTTGAGATCTTCAATAATTATGTTTTCAATCTCTTCATCTGTATAATATACAAAATTAGCGCGTGCATTCTCACGTGCTCTTTTTCGATTTAAATAAACATCGACTCCACCCAATCCATTGCGAACATTGCCAATCATGACATCCCTTTCTTCTTGACTAATTTGAGAAGTGGCTTCCATCTCTGACCATAAATTTTCGACATGAAAAGGTCAAGTAACCAATGGTGGCTCAGGGCGAGGCAACTCAACATCACGCCTAGCACCCCTACAGTCACACAATCAACCTTTCCTAGGACCAAAAAAGTTCAGATGGAAGGTCATTGTAATTGGGTCTCATTTGCAAAAATAATTTTGCAAAATAAAGCAGAACCTAGTCGTTCCATGGGAGTCTTCCATATGCCGCAAGGTGTCTATCATATAAATAGTGAGCTATATGAGGGTGCTTGAAATATTTCACCTTCAACATCTTTATTTTAGGCCCTTCTTTCAAATTAAACATAGACTTGGCCATTTTTGTTGTAACTCTTTGTTTAAAAACCTCCCATTTATCGGGACCCATCACTGTTTCCTTTATTTTTCTCATGACTTCTACAAAAGTATGAGTGGTTGGCCCAAGCTTTTGATACACATATACTAGTTCGCCTAAAGAGTGTGTAACTATTTCCAAGATTTGTCGACTCTTAGCAGGTAGAGTCAAAGCCATGAGATCTCTTTTCAATTTTGCATGAAGATGTTGACACATTTCTAAGGTGCATTGATGCATGTTTGTTTCCTAAGGTATATCAGAAATTCCACTGGATAAGTTGTGGCTGGTGGAAAACCTTCTTGAATGAAGTGTTCTGCCCTATGTCTTTTTTGAGAAACATTTGGAGCAATATTTGGAGTATCATTTTCAGCCTCTGCATCAATATATAAAATTTTGTATGTTAAAAAAACACATGTAAACAAATTTGTATAAATTGAATGAAAAAAATGCTGGCAGTGGAGCCATATTATCTTGTTTATTTTGTATCACAGCATTGAATCCCTGTACCTTAATGGGGTGGCAATGTCGCTCATAATTGTACGCTACCTGGGGGGCCTAGGGAGGCGGCTGCGAGTTTACGGAGCCCCCCTTTTAGCAGGGGGTTTTGAGGGTAGCACCCTCGAAGCTAAAAACATATGTAAAATTGCCTTGCAAAAGTATAGTAATTTGTAGTCAATCTGGGCCGTTCATTAGGCAGATGATCTGATAGTAGAAGTTATGTTTATTTTAGGGCTTTTTTCCCTAAAAGGAAACCCTCGCAAGTATGAGGGTATTTTATTACGACTATGTATTGTATGTGTATTCTCAGAGTGAGAAACAGATAGGGAGATTGAGAGAGAGAACATAGGATATTATAGCGGATCTGTTGTAGGTTTTGTCTCTTCATTTTGCTGGATAATAGAAAGGAAGGACTGGATGTTCAGGGTGGACGTAGTCCAAACTGGGTGAACCACGTATATTTGTGTCTCTCTGTTTTTATGTGTTTCTTGTGTTTGTGTTTCTGCATATATTATATTTGTTCCATTGCTCTGTAATATATAATTTTCTAACAAAAAATATTCAAATTGATGGCCACCTTGATGTGGTTCGCTAGTATCTTGCCCACCCTAAGATTATTGAGAACCAGAACGACCCTGCTGAGAACCAACACAACCACTGATTGGTTGAGAACCAACATAACCATCCGTTGATTAGCCTCTGGGGGAATACATATCATCACCTTCACGTAATCTGCCAGCACTTATTGATGGCCCTCTAAGGGAATATGAACCACCACCAAGCTCACGAGACAAGAGAGAAGCTTCATAAAAAAATATGAATTTATTATCAATTCAAAAATACATTCATACATATAAATACATGTACATATTCATTGATTAAATCACATGAACCATGAGCATGCTCCATTGATGAAGTAGACACCCTTCCCCTCTTGGCTCATAAAAAATAAAAAATGAAACTTATTAACAACTAATTTAACTCACAAAATTGATAAAAAATCAATTCCATATGTACACACATGTATGTATGTGTATGGAGATTTAAGATTATATTTAAATACCATGAACATCCCTCAATCCTTGATCCCCCTCTCTCATAGAGATATGGGATTATGTTGATATTCGTTGTTCATCCATGATATATATATCTACAGTGGACATTTACAATTATTTTTTTAAATTACTATTTAAAATAAATTCAAAATAAATTTCAGAAAATTAATGTAATTTAGTGTACACAAATTATGTAAAACATAAATTTCAAAGCATTAATTGATGTGTGAAACTCAATTTAAGAATTTTTTTTTATAAAAATGTTAATTTCACCAAATTGAGCTTTACATGGTGGGAACACACTTGGTATAAAATTGAAAAAAACACATGGTCATAAAAAAAGAAGTGTGAAACTCCATTTAAAAAAAAAAAATTGTTGAAGTCCTCACATTTTAATTTTATAAAAATGTGAAGTTCACCACTTTTTGCAAATGTGAAGTTCACCAAGTTGCGCTTTACATGGTGTGGTGGGAGCACACTTGGTATATAATTGAAAAAAACACATGGTCATTAAAAAATACGCATTTATAAGTATAAAACACACACATATCGAAGATATGTTACAATTTCCATTAATAAATTTTTAAGGAGGGAATCTCAACACTAATTCATCTATGAGAGATGAATCTTGAATTTTTTTAAAAGAGCATCTCAAAACTAATTCATCTTTGAGAGATGAATCTTGAATTTTTGAAGAAAAGCATCTCAAAACTAATTCATCTTTGAGAGATGAATCTTGCATTGGAATTGCCCCGTATAATTCTAATTCATCTATTAATTCATCTTTTATATATGAATCCTAAATTGGCATTGCCCCGTGCAATAGATCAGCGGACATCTTATTCACATTGGTACAATGTCTTATACTAAAAAAATGAAATTGGTTAACAATATTGTTTTCTATTCCATGCAGTTCTTTTAGCCTCTCATTCTTAACTTGGTACATGCCATTCATCTGGTTGCACACAAGTTCAGAATTGGTGAAACTATAATTCCATTTGATCCATACTCCACAGCTTTTCCCAAGCCTTCTATCAAAGCAATAAATATGCCTTGTTGTTTGTTGTTATTCCTGGTATATTAATTTTCCTTTGGATGACTTTTCTAGTCGCAGTATTGGAAATCACATATGTAGTCATTTCTTTCCATGGATTGGGATAGCAAGAAACATCTATGCATAATTTCCATATTTCAACCATATTTAGTGGGTTTTTTATCCCTGAAAAAAAAACAAATACAATAAAAATATATTAAATTGACATTTATTTCAAATGCATGGGAGAAATGACACATGTGCATGAGATAAATGACATGTGCATGGTTTATCTTAAAGTTTGACTTAAAGTTTATGGTAGAATTCACATCTAGAAATGAGATGCGTTAGAGATTGCATTTCCTAGAGTTTAATGGAGATTTATGACACATATACATGGTTCATGCATGGTTTGCATGAAAGTTTGCCTTAAAATTGATGGCATAAATCACATCTAGAAATAACATGCCTTATTAAAGGATGAGATCTAGAGGCTACCTAGCCCTTTACAGACTGCTTTAGAACTTGTAGAAGTTAAGACTCAACCAACAAACTAAAATCCTATGGAAGTTCAACCACTTTAGGTTCAGTTTTTAGGCCTTAAAGTTTGCCTTGAATTAATGGGCGAAAGCCATGAGTTTGGGGGATACTATCCTATGAGAGTTTAGCCAATTTAGGCCCAAATTTTTAGGCCTTCAATTTTTCCTTGAATTAATGGGAGGAAGCCTTTAGTTTGTGGGAGAAATGATATTTACATGGTTTGAAAAATTATTTTATGCACTTACTAACACAATGTACAGGTTTTAGGCCTTAAATTTTGCCTTGAATTAATGGGGGAAAGCCTTGAGTTTGGGGGATACTATCCTATGAGAGTTCAACCACTTTAGGTTCCATTTTTAGACCTTAAATTTTTCCTTGAATTAATGGGGGAAAGCCTTGCATTTGGGGGATACTATTCTATGAGAGTTCAACCACTTTAGGTTTAGTTTTTAGGCCTTAAAGTTTTCCTTGAATTAATGGGAGGAAGCCTTTAGTTTGTGGGAGAAATGACATTTACATGGTTTGCAAAATTATTTTATGCACTTACTAAAAATACTAGTTATGTAAAAAGTCACATCTTTATGAGTTTGTGGGAGAAATGAAAAGTCACAGCTACCTTTAGAACTTATAAAAGTTAAGACTACCTAGCCCTTTACAAACTATGCCTATAAAACTTTGTAGAAGTTAACACTCAACAGAAAGACTAAAATCCTATGGAATTTCCGCCACTTTAGGTTCAGTTTTTAGGCTTTAAAGTTTTCCTTTAATTAATGGGAGAAAGCCTTTAGTTTTAGAGTAACCTTATAAAATGCTTAAATGTGAAGATAGTACTTTACCTACAAAACAATGGAATTGAAGACCGTGCTTATATATCAAAGTTTTGTTATGACAAATTAGTTATGTCCTTAATAAGAAGTATGATTTAGCACTAATCAAATTATTTAATAATTTATAATAATTTCATTTTTGGCTTGTACTATCATTCATCCTTGATATGTACAACAATTTTACAACTTCAACATCTACTTATACTATCATCAAAAATTAGTTATGTCCTTAATAAGAAGTATGATTTAGCACTTATCAAATTGTTTAATAATTTATAATAATTGATATGTACAAGAATTTTACAACTTCAACAACAACCTACACTATCATCATATCACTATAGCCATGTCAATATAGATTATTTATATCCATTACATCATAAAAAACTCCACTTTTAACATTTTAAAAGAATAAAGCAACATGGAAACACATGTGAGTGTGTGTGTATGTTTGATGGTCTAAAAATTAATATACTAATAAAAAAAATTATCTTCTCATTTTGGGTTTCTCAAGTAAATTATATGTTAATGCATGTGTTCTACATTGAATAATTTTCATTTTATTAAGAATCTATTTGAAACATTTAACTATATAAGGTTAAAACCTATGTTTTGTATCAAATTACTTTTGGTTTCAATGGGAAACTTTTATGGTTAATGTGTTTTTCTCAAAATGTGATAGACCCCATTAAAATGGGAGATATATCGAAATGATTCCTATGGTGTAATAAAATATTTGAGTAGTTTAAAGATATAGATGCATAAATTCAATGAGCATAGTTTTGAGATATATAAGTTCAAAATGGAATAGTTGTTGGTGAACAAATATCAATGGATCACTATGGATATATCTACTTTATTAAAAGGGACCTTTCTAGAAGGATGGACTAAGTTGGAAAGAAGGAAAAATATCACAATTATTGGTTAATGCATGTGTTTTACATTGAATATTTTTCATTTTAATAAGAATCTATTCGAAACAATTAACTATATAAGGTTAAAACCTATGTTTTGTATCAAAATACTTTTCGTTTCAACGGGAAACTTTTATGGCTAACGTGTCTTTCTCGAAATGTGATAGACCCCATTAAAATGGGAGATATAGAAAAATGATTCCTATGGTATAATAAAATAGTTGAGTAGTTTAAAGATATAGATGCATAAATTCAATGAGCATAGTTTTGAGATATATAAGTCCAAAATGGAATAGTAGTTGGTGAACAAATATCAGTGGATCACTATGGATATACCTGCTTCATTAAAAGCGATTTTTATAGAAGGATGGACTAAGTTGGAAATAAGGGAAAATATCACAATTATAGGTTAATGCATGTGTTTTACATTGAATATTTTTCATTTTATTAAGAATCTATTTGAAACAATTAACTACATAAGGTTAAAACCTATGTTTTGTATCAAATTACTTTTGGTTTCAATGGGAAACTTTTATGGCTAACGTGCCTTTTTCGAAATGTGATAGACCCCATTAAAATGGGAGATATATCGAAATGATTCCTATGGTGTAATAAAATAGTTGAGTAGTTTAAAGATATAGATGCATAAATTCAATGAGCATAGTTTTGAGATATATAACTCCAAATGGAATAGTTGTTGGTGAACAAATATCAATGGATCACTATGGATATATTTGCTTCATTAAAAGGGGATTTTCTAGAAGGATGGACTAAGTTGGAAAGAAGGGAAAACATCACAATTATATGTTAATGCATGTGTTTTACATTGAATATTTTTCATTTTATTAAGAATCTATTTGAAACAATTAACTATATAAGGTTAAAACCTATGTTTTGTATCAAATTACTTTTGGCTTCAATGGGAAACTTTTATGGCTAATGTGTTTTTTTTTAAATGTGATAGACTCCATTAAAATGGGAGATATATCAAAATGATTCATGTGGTGTAATAAAATAGTTGAGTAGTTTAAAGGCATAAATGCATAAGTTCAATGAGAATAGTTTTGAGATATATAAGTCCAAAATGGAATAGGTGTTGGTGAAAAAATATCAGTGGATCACTATGGATATATCTGCTTCATTAAAAGGGATTTTTCTAGAAGGATGGACTAAGTTGGAATGAAGGGGAAATATCACAATTATATGTTACTGCATGTGTTTTTCTTTGAATATTTTTCATTTTATTAAGAATCTATTTGAAACAATTAACTATATAAGGTTAAAACCTATGTTTTGTATCAAATTACTTTTGGTTTCAATGGGAAAATGTTATGGCTAATGTGTTTTTCTCGAAATGTGATAGACCCCATTGAAATGGGAGATATATCGAAATGATTCCTATGGTGTAATAAAATAGTTGAGTATTTTAAAAGATATAGATGCACAAATTCAATGAGCATAGTTTTGAGATATATAAGTCCAAAATGGAATAGTTGTTGGTGAACAAATATCAGTGGATCACTATGGATATATCTGCTTGATTAAAAGAGGTTTTTCTAGAAGGATGGACTAAGTTGGAAATAAGGGAAAATATCACAATTATATCTTAATGCATGTGTTTTACATTGAATATTTTTCATTTTATTAAGAATCTATTTGAAACAATTAACTATATAAGGTTAAAACATCCATATATGCTTCATTAAAAGGGAATTTTCTAGAAGGATGGACTAAGCTAGAAAGAAGGGAAAATATCACAATTACATGTTAATGCATGTGTTTTACATTGAATATTTTTCATTTTATTAAGAATCTATTTGAAACAATTAAATATATACGGTTAAAACCTATGTTTTGTATCAAATCACTTTTGGTTTCAATGGGAAACTTTTATGGCTAATGTGTTGTTCTTGAAATGTGATAGACCCCATTAAAATGGGAGATATATGGAAATGATTCCTGTGGTGTAATAAATAGTTGAGTAGGTTAAAGATATAGATGCATAAACTCAATGAGCATAGTTTTGAGATATATAAGTCCAAAATGGAATAGTTTTTGGGGAAAAAATATCATTCGATCACTATGGATATATCTGCTTCATTAAAAGGGATTATTCTAGAAGTATGGACAAGTTGGAAAGAAGGGAAACTATCACAGTTATATGTTAATGCCTGTGTTTTACATTGAATATTTTTCATTTTATTTAGAATCTATTTGAAACAATTAACTATATAAGGTGAAAACCTATGTTTTGTATCAAATTACTTTTGGTTTCAATGGGAAACTTTTATGGCTAACGTGCCTTGTTCGAAATGTGATAGACCCCATTAAAATGGGAGATATATCGAAATGATTCCTATGGTGTAATAAAATAGTTGAGTAGTTTAAAGATATAGATGCATAAATTCAATGAGCATAGTTTTGAGATATATAACTCCAAAATGGAATAGTTTTTGGTGAACAAATATCAGTGGATCACTATGGATATATCTGCTTCATTAAAAGGGATTTTTCTAGAAGGATGGACTAATTTGGAAAGAAGGGAAAACATCACAATTGTATGTTAATGCATGTGATTTACATTGAATATTTTTCATTTTATTAAGAATCTATTTGAAACAATTAACTATATAAGGTTAAAACCTATGTTTTGTATCAAATTACTTTTGGTTTCAATGGGAAACTTTTATGGCTAATGTGTTTTTTTTTTAATGTGATAGACCCCATTAAAATGGGAGATATATCAAAATGATTCATGTGGTGTAATAAAATAGTTGAGTAGTTTAAATGCATAAATGCGTAAGTTCAATGAGAATAGTTTTGAGATATATAAGTCCAAAATGGAATAGGTGTTGGTGAAAAAATATCAGTGGATCACTATGGATATATATGCTTCATTAAAAGGGATTTTTCTAGAATGATGGACTAAGTTGGAATGAAGGGGCAATATCACAATTATATGTTACTGCATGTGTTTTTCTTTGAATATTTTTCATTTTATTAAGAATCTATTTGAAACAATTAACTATATAAGGTTAAAACCTATGTTTTGTATCAAATTACTTTTGGTTTCAATGGGAAAATGTTGTGGCTAATGTGTTTTTCTCGAAATATGATAGACCCCATTAAAATGGGAGATATATCGAAATGATTCCTATGGTGTAATAAAATAGTTGAGTATTTTAAAAGATATAGATGCACACATTCAATGAGCATAGTTTTGAGATATATAAGTCCAAAATGGAATAGTTGTTGGTGAACAAATATCAGTGGATCACTATGGATATATCTTCTTGATTAAAAGAGTTTTTTCTAGAAGGATGGACTAAGTTGGAAATAAGGGAAAATATCACAATTATATCTTAATGCATGTGTTTTACATTGAATATTTTTCATTTTATTAAGAATCTATTTGAAACAATTAACTATACAAGGTTAAAACATCCATATATGCTTCATTAAAAGGGATTTTTCTAGAAGGATGGACTAAGCTAGAAAGAAGGGAAAATATCACAATTACATGTTAATGCATGTGTTTTACATTGAATATTTTTCATTTTATTAAGAATCTATTTGAAACAATTAAATATATAAGGTTAAAACCTATGTTTTGTATCAAATCACTTTTGGTTTCAATGGGAAACTTTTATGGCTAATGTGTTTTTCTTGAAATGTGATACACCCCATTAAAATGGGAGATATATCGAAATGATTCTTGTGGTGTAATAAATAGTTGAGTAGTTTAAAGATATAGATGCATAAATTCAATGAGCATAGTTTTGAGATATATAACTCCAAAATGGAATAGTTGTTGGGGAAAAAATATCAGTCGATCACTATGGATATATCTGCTTCATTAAAAGGGATTTTTCTAGAAGGATGGACTAAGTTGGAAAGAAGGGAAACTATCACAATTATATGTTAATGCATGTGTTTTACATTGAATATTTTTCATTTTATTTAGAATCTATTTGAAACAATTAACTATATAAGGTGAAAACCTATGTTTTGTATCAAATTACTTTTGTTTTCAGTGGGAAAATTTTATGGCTAATGTATTTTTCTCGAAATGTGATAGACCCCGTTAAAATGGGAGATATATCAAATTGGTTCCTGTGGTGAAATAAAATAGTTGAGTAGTTTAAAGATATAGATGCATAATTTCAATGAGCATAGTTTTGAGATATATAAGTCCAAAATGGAATAGTTGTTCGTGAACAAATATCAGTAGATCACTATGGATATATTTTCTTCATTAAAAGGGATTTTTCTAGAAGGATGGACTAAGTTGGAAAGAAGGGAAAATATCACAATAAATTTGTGTCTCTTATATGTTGAAGAATGTAGCTAGATTCAGCCTTCATTATTAATATATTTGTCAAAAAGAATTTATAATTATTGTTTCCTAACAAAAATCTATAACTATCATCAAAACAAAAAAATTTGTTAGGAAAAATAAAAGGCTAGACAAAGCATGAACCCTCCAAGCCAAAGTGACACGTCACACAGTTCAACAAAGAATGAAACATAGAACTTATATACGTCAAGAATTATAATGTGAAATTTTTTGACATAGATTCAATTCTACCATGTCACAGACTCTCAGACATGCACGTGATAGTTCAAACTGCATAGTGCATGAGACCCTCACTAATATCTATATTATTAATATTATTAGGTTATGTGTATATTATAAGTTCTGTGTATAACTTATATTATTAGGTATTGTGTATATTATTATGTTCGGTGTATATTATAGGGATTAGAGTAGGCCATAGATCCTGTAATCACCTAGGGAAGGTTCCAAACCAAATTGGAATATTTGAATCCCTAAACTGTATTAGAAATTTTTCTTTCAAATGGAATCAATTTGAAATTTTATGGATCCATTCCCAAGATAATGAAACAAATCCTTTGTCGAAAAAATGTTGCCAATAAAAACATAAAAAAATCAAAGTTGCATGAGAAAGGGAAGGTTGAGGCCTGAAAGCACCATCATTTTTCATTTTTCAACATCATAAAAACATAAAAAACACCATTTTTCACTTTCCCTGGAAAATTATAAGAGGTTGAGGCCTGAAAGAACCTAACAGTAACATGCATTCGGAGAGCATTAACATAGTGACAGTGACAACCTAGTATTAGTCATTTGGAGAGAATTAACATAATGATAGTGACAACCTAATATCAGGTGTTTGGAGAGCATTAACATAGTGACAGTGACAACTTAATACTAGGAATTAGAGTTTACTATGTACTATAAATCTGATTTCAATGACAGAGGAGAAAGATAACATACCTAGAAATTCACAGATGATAAGAGGACGAAGCCGCAATGAGAAGATGAGCCAGTAGATCGCTGAAGATGTCATGGAGGTCGCAGACCAAATTCCCTGCAAACAAAAAATTTTAAAATTACAATCAAACAAAAACAATCAACAAAAAAAATTGAAAAAAAAAACAGAGCAACACCTCACCTCGTCGTCGCAGCGCAACAGAGCAACACCTCACCTCACAGGGAAACACATTAAAAACACACGCGAGATGGACAGACATACACGAGATAGACAAACAGACACGAGATGGTAATATGCCTGAAACCTGTTAAGGTTTGCAAGCGGATATATTTATAAGAAGAAGTTTAGTCAAAATATTTTAAAAGTTCAGCCAGACTATTATTTTGGTTGAACTTTTGTTGCCGGTTTTCCCATCTCCGGCCAAAAATCTCTTTGCCCACGCCGTCAGTATGCCGTCAATGTAAACGGCAGAATGAGTTCGGCTGAACTTTTATAAAATTTCATCCAAATTGTTGAGAAAAACGTTTTCCGCCCCCGATTCTCACAAAAGTGTAACCCAACTTCACATTTTACCCAGGAGCATTGAATGAAGTTTGTTTCTCTCATTACTTGAAAGCATGGATAAACATTGAATGGTATTTCAAATCAAAAGGTTCAGTTTATTTATTTTAAAATTTGACATATAAAATGATTATTTTATAATTTATTAATGGTAAAAATATTTAATAATATTATTTTTAAAATATTTTTTTTTAATTATTAAATAAAATTTAAATAATTAAAAGTATTTTAAGTATTTTAAACTAAATAAATGTAAATTAGTGACGATGATGATGAACTTCCATTCTTTAAAACTATTATTTAAAATATTAAACATTACAAAGTTCAATAAAACGTCATAACATTTCTACTTTTTTATCTCATGACATTTTTACTTTTTTATCTCATAAAAAATGTATGGGTATCTTCATGTTTTTCCATGTTTCATAAAAATTTTAACAATCTATTATCATTTTTTATATGATTCAATAGGTTTATTAATTGTTAAAAATAAATTTTTGAATGGTAAAAAATGATCAATAACTCAAAAGAAATTTACATAGATAAGAAAAATTCTTAATCATTAAAATAAAATTATATAAATATTAGATACATACTCATTTCAGATCATATTCACAATTTTGAATAGTAATTTAATTTATTATTATTATTCGTGATGGTGATGATGGTTAACATCCACTGAGACCAAACTTTGGTCTATTGGAACTAAAGCAATGAATTATTTAGTTTTTTTTTTAAATTGTACTCCTATGCTCAAAGATCTTGCAAAGAAGCGTCCCGAGCTCACTATAATTTTGAAATGTTAAAAGGCTAGGAAGGTCGATATTGCATCAAGGACTATGAAATTGAGATCTAATGTGCGTGTATGTAGGACACTCTAAGGGGAACTGATTTTTAGCCTCAATGTTCATATTCTCACGGAGATGGAAGATTCTTTCCACCCATGGTGTTTTAGGAACTTCCCAACGACCTGTTTCACTATGGAGCTCATGAGGGTTCGTTCATATCTTGGCTATATTAATCTTTTTATTTGAGCTAGTTAAAACAGAGAGATATTTTTTATCTTCTAGAGTAGGGTTGATGACCTCCTTATAATATCTTAATTTTATTTTAGCCTCTAAATATTTCTCACACCACATTTTCTCTTTAAAACTAGAAGTAACAATATTTTTAATCCACGTTTCGAGTCTAAATCAAGACTCATCATCATGACAACCTGATGATGAGTCTTGATCTAGATTCAGAACGTATACTAAAAATGACGACTGTGGATATTCTAAGTTTTACATGTGAAAAAATACACCACAGAAACCTCTAATCTAATATTTTTAATGTTATTTATATTTTACAATGCAACATTTTCGTTGATCTCCCAATGGTTTAACCAAGACCTCATATATTTATACCAATCTTGTTTGAGCCTTAGGTGGTCCTAGTCGGAATTTAGAGCTATCATAGGAAGTCTATGGTCTCCCATGTTATTGATTTTGTGCTTGTACAACAAGAGCCTAGTCATAGCTAAGATCTCGATAGGGGAAAGACCCACTTCTATAAGGAGAATAGGGTAGGGTGTATTTCTTTTAATTTTGAGGTTATACGTTATAAAACGCTTCTGGATTTGCTCAATATTTCTCCAAGATTCTCTAGAGATGCTAAAACCACAAACCTCACCTCCATACAAGATAACATGAGTGACTAAAGTTTCAAAGAGGAGCTTCTTTTTATCCCACATCATAAGGTTTTCTACTTTACAATTATTTTCAAGACCAAAATAAGCTTTCCACCCTACATTAATCCTTTTCCCAATGCTATAGTTCTAGCTGAGCTTGTGATGAATATCAATTCCTATGTACTTTTAAGAAGACACTTCCTCTAAGTTGTTATTGTCATACACAAAATTAGTGCAACTGTCATTCTTGGATTTGGTAATCATAACTTTTGTTTTGTCAGTGTTAACATTCATACCCATGGCTGAGCAGAAATACTTATGAAGTCTAAGTTTTTTATCAAGAACAGATGGGAACCTTGCGAGAAGAACAATATCGTCAGCATAGAGAATAACGATGATGAATATTCCAGCTAAGATCGTGCCAACACAACTTGCTTCTTCTAAACAACCTTCTAGCTTGTCGATGTAAATTCAAAATAGGGTAGGGGAGAGGGGGCAAGCTTTTTTAACTCCGATATTACACTTAATATCTTTCAGCCACCCCTCGTTGCTCTTAAATTTGGCAATTACATTATTGTATAACCTTATAGCGGCAACTCTCAACTCGAAATGAACCTTTAGCTCCTCTAATATATTCCATAGTTTATTTCTAGGTACCGTATCGAAAGCCTTTATAAATTCCACAAAGAAAAAAAAGAGATTGGATTTATCATTATAACGTTCTCCAAACTGATTCTAAGCGTAATGAGGTGGTTCGTTATTGAGTGTTGCCTTCTAAAATCTGCTTGGCCTTTAGGGCCCACTTACCTTCACTTTCAAGCCACATGCTCATCTTCTTTTCCAAAATAATACCATATAACTTGGCTAAGAGACGGCTAATAATAATTGTCCGATAATTAGAGGGGTTATTTGTATCCCCACTTTTAAAATAGGAATAATGAGGCTCCGAGTCCATGGCTTAGGAAACCCTTGCTTGACTGCTTGATTGAAAAGCTTGTGGATTTGAGGGATGAGGACATGACCTCCAATATTTAATATTTCTTCTTGGTAACCTTCAATGTCCTTAGCTTTTCCATTTTTCAGACGCTTAACCCCAAAATCTATGTCTTCTAATGAGAAAACTTCTTTTGTTGTGAGCAAGGTTTTAGAGTTATCTATGACATTTGGAGATTCATAAAGATTTTTAAGATAGGAATTCTAGTCGTGTAAAGCAATTCTATTATTATCTTGAGTTTTTCTAGTTAGAATCTGCCTCCAGAATTTCTTAGGAGATACCTTGGAGAAGTGTAAGATATTTTCTTGTCTTTTATGAATATACTACATTTTTTTCCTTTTACTTAGGGCTCTGTATATTTTTATCTTGCCAATTTTACGAGACTCATCAATAACTTCCTTAATTTCTCTCCTCCCACTTTTACAATCTTTATCATACCAAGCGTTGATTTTTCTATTTCTTTTATTACTTGAAACTTCAATTGAGAACTTGTTAATAGAATATGAGAGGGTTGTAGTAAAATTATGATAGAGAGCTTCTATGTTGTCTATACTAGATAAAGGAAGCAAATTAATTTTTAATTCATTTAGAAAAAAATAATTTTTATTTCTATCAAAGATTAAGTTCTTTGGCTATAAAGATTATCTTCTATAAAATCTCTATGCATAATAATATTTAGAATTATAATTAAAAGTCTATTTATAAATTTATTTTTTCTATTTTTCAAATATTAAAAAATATAAAAAACATATTAAATATCATTTATTAATTATTTATTATATTAAATTTATAAATTATTTTCATATAATAATTTTATAACGTTTTTCATAAATAAAATATATATATTAAAAAACAAAAATCAACAAAAATACAAGAATGATAATATTCAACACGTAACTTTTTCTTTTCTCCTCTTTTTTTTAAGTTATTTTTAATGTAGATGCGTAGAGCAATTTCCAAACGTGTGTTGGGAGAAATTCTCTTAACACAACCATCCCTTCAAAAAAAACCACTCCGCACAACATGTCACTTATCAATAAATCTTCATCTTCAATTATAACAAATAACACTTGTATTAGTGAATCAAAAGCTATGAAGACGGGGTAGTTTCACAACTAAATGATAAAATGTTCCGTTCCAAGGATGTTGTAATGGGATCTTCTAGGGACACAGGAAGTGCACTGGTTTGGGCAACACGTATTTTTTATGTTATAAGTTATTTAATGCTGGTGCTTATATGTTTATTGTTAGATTTTTATTTGTTTAAATTTAACGGTAAATATATATTGTTCACCAACATTAAATAACCTATAGCCTGGAAAATAATGATCGCCCACTCGCTTATGTCATTAATATTGATGGTCGTTGGTCGAAAAAACATCTTGCTCAAACCAGCAAATAATTAATTTATCTTTGAATGCTAACATGTTTGGTATTGAATACTAACCAACCACATAGGAGAAAGTTTTATCTTTGAATGCACACAATGTTTGGTATTGATACTAACAAAACAGGCAATTGGTGGACACAATTTAAATGAGCAGGCAATTGGCCTTAAACACCACATCTTTGAACGCTGACATGTTTGTTTGGTATTCCATATATACTCTCAAATAAACGCCTCGGAATTTAAATGAGCGGGCAATTGGCATTAAACGCCTCGTGATCAAAGCATCAAATTCACTAAAATATTAAAGTGCAAATTTATATGTAGTGAAAGAATTTAATGGAAATTATAAAAAATAATTTTCAAATAGGATGGAATTATTAGTAAATTAAAATTCAATGTAAAATTATTATTACAAATTAAGTTTCATTTAATTAAAATTAATAATTGTTGTTTTATTTAATCTCCATGACTTACCTTAAGTTTATCATTGTAATTGGTTAATCAATGTTGAATTTAAGTATATGTTAAATTTATTTTGAAAAAAATACAAAATAATTTGTGTTGTTTGTGAAATTAAATAAATAAAATAAAATAAAATGTAATATTATGACATTTTGAAACTTATTAGTGGTTTTCGGTTAGCGGTTTTGGATTCATGGTCTTTATTGCACATTGTATTGTGTTCATAATATTTCTCTAGATTAATATATGAGAAATTATTTATATGTACTTTTGGTTAGACATTATGAGTGGGTGAGAAGGCAAGAAGATTGGAGTTGAGCAAATGTTTCCATGTTTTTATCAAAATGGAAGATGAAACTTATATATTGAAACTAGGAGCTCACAAGTGAGCACTCTACACCTAGGCAGAGCACTTTATTCAATTAATCATCAAACCACAAATTTATAAGTTTACATCATTTTAGGGATATTAGAACTGACTCAATCATAATCTAGGAAACACACACAACTGTGAAACAAACTCTCTCCAATAATACATACTCTCCATTATTTTCAACTCTCCCCCTTAATGGAGAAAGGGTTCACTTGCACACCTAGCATCTCCCTAAACAATTAAAATTTAATCCTCCCAAGGGGCTTGGTGAAGATATTTGCTGTGTTCTCACATGTATTACAATATTCAATGAAAATTTATTTAGGCTGAACCTTTTTTCTAACAAAGTGAAACTGAGTATCAATATGTTTTATGTTTTTATGAAACACTTTCCAGCTTCATTGAACTTTTTTTTTCACATTTAATCACTCTAGCATTTTGTTGTTATTCTCCAGCATCATGAAGAAGTCTCCTCAACCAAAATGTTTCACAAGTGGATGCACATATAACTTGATACTTTGCTTCTGCTGAAGATAAGGATATAATACTATGCTTCTTGCTGCTCCAAGAAATGACCCCGGATCCAATGCTGAAAGCATAACCTATTATGGATCTTATATCATCAATATTTATATCCCAGTATGAATCTAAAAAACCCGTCAATCTAACATAAAAAAAATCAGTATATTTATTGCCAAAGTCTAAGGTTCCTTGAAGATACCTAAAGACGCCTTTTGCTGCTACCCAATGATTCTCAAGACGTTTTGACATAAAATGGCTCAACAAACAAACTGAAAAAGCTAAGTCAGGTCTAGTTGTAGTCAAATAAATCAGACTTCCAACTAGTTGTCTATACATTGTAGCATCCACCTCCTTAGAACCATCATCATTATGAAGTTTAGCATTCTGTTGTAAAGGTATAGAGGCATGTTTACACTGATCCATTCTGAATTTCTTCAATAACCCCCCGACATACTTTCCTTGAGTGAGAAAAGTCTAGCCAGAATCACTACAGACTTCAAGGCCCAAACAATAGTGAAATTCTTCAAGGTATTTCATTTCAAAAACCTATGACATCTACACTTTGATTTATTTAATCATTTCATTAGCGTTTCCAGTAACAATTAAATCATAAAAATATAAAGAAATCAATACAATCTTCCCCTTTGAATCAAATTTAGTATACAAATTTTCATCGCTTTTACTTCTCCTATAATTATGTTGCAAGAAGAAAGAGTCTATATTTTCAGACCAAGATATTGGTGCTTGTTTCAATCCATACAATTCTTTTTTTAATCTATAGACCAAGTGTTCCTACCCATGTTCAATAAACCGTTTAGGTTGTGTTAAATATACCTCTTCTTTCAATTCTCGATTTAAGAAAGAAGATTTCACATCTATTAGGTGTACCCTCCAATGATGCATTGTAGCTAAGGCTATTAACATTCTAATAATGTTTAACTTAGCTACAGGAGTAAAGGTCTCTTCATAATCAATACCTTCTTTCTGCGAGTACCCTTTAGCTACTAACCAAGCTTTATATTTGTCTATACTACCATCTGATTTGTACTTAGGTTTATATAACCATCTACAACCTATCAGTTGTTTCCCTTCTAGAAGTTCAACAAATTCCCAGATTCTGTTTTAAATTATTGACTCAT
Organism: Pinus albicaulis; assembly: GCA_034641835.2. Classification (NCBI taxonomy): domain Eukaryota; kingdom Viridiplantae; phylum Streptophyta; class Pinopsida; order Pinales; family Pinaceae; genus Pinus; species Pinus albicaulis. The sequence continues at coordinate 16,306,274 of CM076575.1, forward strand.
ATTCTTCTTTCATTTCTACCCTCCATTCATCATACTAACTTGCTTAATTATAATTTATGTGCTCAAAAAAATTTAAAATATTGATCATAAGAGCATATTCTCCATACCTTATTGGTAATTGAGTTTGCCTACATTATCTCCTTGGTAGCAGACTTGCCTCAAATATGTCTTGCTCACTCCTTAGTGGACTTGGATTGTTGACTGTACCTGCATCACTTGCTTCTTATTTTTGATGTTGTTGTTGCACATGAGTGTCTTAAATTTCTTCATTTCTATCTTCATTCAACAAAGGCATGTGCCACTCCTCATAGATTTTGTATATGTTCCCTTCATCAACTTGCTCATGGAATATAACATCTCTATGTGAAAGTTTCAAAACAAAAACCCTACTGCAGTATTCTTGATGTACTTTGCCTACTTGTTTGATTAATTAAAAAGTTATTAATCTGAAGTATTCAGAAAGCATTAAATAAAATACAAAATTCATCCTACACATATATAGATCATTTACTGAATAACATGCACATGCAACAAAATTACACACAGATTTTTCGGACAAATGTCCCCGAAAAAACCCAATGCAGAAAAATCGGTGCAACAGCTCTAGAGGGTTTTATTAGTATCCAGAATCTAAATACAATCATATGGGAACCATAAACGGTCTACCCTACAGATAAATTACACGAAAGTTGCACCTTTCACTCGGAGACAAAAAATATGGTTCATCCAACCCTCTCTGATGAATTATGAATTTGATCCCTTTCTGGCCAACTAGAACCCTCGACACTGCCTCTGTGTCATCCCCTACTGCCCATCATATCCATTGCATCACCTTGACTAGTGTTGTGCTACCTTCGTGTTTCCCTAGCTGGGCCTGTGTCACTCTGGCTGGGTCTCTGCTGCCTCTGCGCTACGCTGGCTGGGCCTTCGTCACCCTTCTAAGGTGGTAAATGAATGATAAAAACCCTTCTATTTATAACAAAATATTGAGTTAGTCTAGATATTGGTGCATAATTAAAATATTATTAACCAAATCAAGATCCAACTTTTATGGAATATTTTATTATATTTGTTGGAGGGAAAAGGAATTTGACTTGGGTCAAATCCCTTTATTTGTAAATAATAAATAAATAAATGATTTATTTATCATTTTAGGGATGTGGTTGAGTAATAATCAAATAAATAATGATTTATTTAATTATTTAAGGGTGATTTAGTCATATTTAACAAATAATATTATTTAAATAAGGTTTAAATAATTATTCTTAGAAAATAATAAGATAAATAATGATTTATCTAATTAATTTCCTTGTTTTGGGTTAAATATAACCGGGAATATTAATTAAATTTTTGTTTAACTAATTATTCCTTGAGGAAAATCAAACAAATGTAGGTTCATTTAATATTTCCTCATGGGGTTTCCTATTTAGACCATAAACAACTTAATAAAGGTGGTTTACTAAGTTATTTTCATAGTGAAAGCAATTTTACTTAGGGTAAAATGGGTCTTACATAGTGTACTTGGGTCCATCTATTGATAATAGGTTAGATGACCAAAAAATGGTGTAACAGATTTCCCCCCAGTGTGTGAGTGTTAGGAGATAATCGTATGAACAAAGTATGTTGTAAGAACTCAATCACTAGACACCAAAGGGGAAGTCATAGAGAGAGAAGTATAAGGTAGAAATAAGTGCTGAAAGGGCTAGACCCTGAGGAGGCGAGACTTAAAGGTGCGACAAGTCTCTTTTATGAGTGAGTACCAGTGCTATAGGCGACGGGGGAGGCATACCTATGCCCACCGAGACAAAGTACAAAGAATAAGGCATCCAGTAAACAAGGGACTGAAAAATATAGGACATGTTGGAATAAACATGAGCCAGATAAACAACATGATAATGAATCCCACATACATATTGTACCTGGGATAACAGCCAGGACTTGTACAATAATATCTGAGTACATGAGATATAAATACAACCCAGATGCCCCTGTAAACAGGAAAGGGCTCTGAAAATCTGACTGATACATGCAATCAAAAAGGTGTTGCAAGCGGCTGAGGCCAACATCATCAAATCTATGGAGCTGCATCAAAGGCTCTAATGAAGAGGTCATTCAAGCATGTGAGGGGCTACCTGTAGGGCCACCCCCTCATGACGACTGAGACATCTCACACACACTCGGGAATCACTGATATTAGCTGCGGTATCACTAGACCATCAAGTATACAGATCTCGATATGCTAAAAGGAGCTAGAGCTGAGAAACAATCAAGTCAAATGGAAATAAGGAGTCCCTTTGCCTGATCCAAGGCACCGAACAAGAGTGGAAGCTGGAACCAAGGTACACTTCCCTCTAGACCTATCTTCTAGAATGAATGAGCTGATGTCGATAGAAGGAGGTTCTCCATAGATGAGGCAATAAGGGTTCCTCAACTAAGGCACGAGAGGAAATAGTATAGCGACTAACAGACTGACACTAGTGATGACGATAAAATGGGGGGTACTAAGTAGTGGATGGATGACTTCCCTTGTTAGAGCATAAAGGGCATGGATGACTTGGCAGTGACTGACACAATATCATGAGGGATAGGGGACAGTGGGACTGAAGGCAATAATGTGCGATACAAGAGAGGAACCAAGCAATGAAGAATGGAGGACTATAGCGGGATACAAAGGGACTCGATATATACTCCATGAATGCAATGATGACTCAACTCAAATTCTCTAAACAAGGGTGACTTGATGGTGATGCCACACCAAAAAAGGTCCAATGGCGACCATAAATACATGAGTACATGATGGTTACTCACGACGAAAATCAACATAAGCATGGACAAGTATGAAGGCAAAGGGGTTCCCCCAAGTACAAGTGTTGTAGGTGAAGAAATTAGATTTTGAGGAGTGGTGAAGTGACCCTTCTTGGACAAAATGTGTCCTGGTGAAGTATCGAATAACAAGAAACTAACAGATACCCATTTGAGGGCTCGGCGAGAGCTTTCCAATGGTACAGATGATTTGAAAAACTAAGCTACATTTTGGTCGCAGTAGGCGAAATAAAAATTAGGGGTTTCTCTTTTAATAAGGAATTTTCCCTCCAAATTCACTCATTTACATGTGGAGCTATGGTGAATGTAGAGAGGAGAGAAGGCCCTAAATCTTGCAGCAATCGTAGCGGACAAACTGACCGTCAGAATCGAGATCCATCAGTTGCAGGTAAGAGGCCTATCACTACTCTTTCATTTCAGTGGATTGAAAGTTCAGTTTAGGTCCCAAGAGGTCAAGAAAAAACCCCTGCTCCTCTACACGGCTGGGTTGCATTTTTTTGGAAAAAACTGTGACCTAGGTAGCAAGTTTTGGGCAGAAAATTGTGACTTGTCCCAGGATTGGGACTGAAAAGTGCAACCTGACAGGGAGGGGTTTTTCTATGCTGTTTTTTGGCTGAGAACTGGGTTTTTGTGTTTGGATATAGTCTTTCCTATCTTTACACTGAAAATTATGATGGTTTTGTGTAGGTATGGCTGAATTACGGATCAACTAGAGAGAGAGAGACTTGGGCACATTATGGTCAGAGATCCGGGAGGATCAGGATGTCCGCAGTTCATTGGCCAGGTTTGGGGTTCTGAAGTTTGTGGAGAACCCTCTGATGAGAGCTGGAGAGCCCTTATTGGCCCAGATTGTCAGCTATTGGGATCCGGACCATCAGGTCTTTATAGTGAAGGGGCACCAGAGTTGAAGGTCCAGGATATATATTTCCTGATTGGTCTTCCACCACTTGGGATGGTTGGGAATATGTAGCCAGTGTTACCACAAGGGAGGGACATCATGGATCTTGTAGAGCACCATTGTCGACCAAGTCTCCAAGTCAAGGGGTCTTGGATACCCATCGAGGATCTAGAGAGGTTAGAGACCCATGATGTGGCCGCAGCGGTGCTACAGATCCTGGGCAACTAGGCACTCCACCACATCACCAGAAGGTAGATGATGCTTGTGGAGAGTGTGTTGGGTGGGACCTACTATGGGTGGGCCCAGATGAGCTGTCATCGTTGAAATGATAGTTGTCACTATGCAGGCGGCAAGTGAACCATGACTGTGAATATGGGATATTTTTGTGCTCGCTCTTCTTTGAGAAGATCCCAACACTTCGACCTCGTATACAGCTCCATGATGGGGGCCCGAGAGAGCCCAGGATGCGGTGGTGGGGGTGACTACTGTGTAGAGGAGGAGGTGGGGCAGTCGGACAAGTGTTTCGACTCGAGTTCTTTGCGCATTGGGATCAGATTCCATTGTACATAGATGACTATCCATATAGCGGGATGAGTTATTTTGGGGACCCATATTTTCCACTGCCTCCTGGTCGAGTGTGAGGGCTCGATGGTAAGTGACAAATTGATAATCTTTTTATGTGCATTGTAAAGTTTCAGAATATTGTATATGGTACTGATTATTCCAATTTTGGTATGCAGATACAGCACCGGTAAAAACAACCAAGTATATGGGATGGCCTATAGTATTAGGAGCTACAGGACCTAGTGGGTCGAGGGAGCAATAAAATGAGGATACAACAGCCCTCCTGGAGGACATCCATCGTAGATTTGAGAGGCTTCTGATCAGTGTTTCAGAGCATGGTTGGAAATACTTAGAGGACCAGTACATAGAGCCACGTATTGGTCTACCCTCAGAGTGGCGAGGGGTCATGCGGCGCATGGTGATGTCCAGACAGGGGATGTGTGATCTACGAGCTATGGGAGTAGAGCCATTGGCTCGGGATCCTCCAGATAGTGATTAGTGTGTAGGGGTAGGTGGTGCCCCTAGTTTTGATTTTTTGTAACATGCTATGGGCATGTCATATGTATTAGAGTTGATGGACTCTAAAACATTTTATACGACACATATTATGGATATGCATCGTTTTGGTATTTTCATGTTATTGTCTTGTGTTAAATGTGTGTGCTAAATGCCAATCTAGAATATGGTTTGCAATGCTATCTACATAGTGATTTTGTGCTCTAGGTACATGATTGAATGTAATGATTTCAAATTCATGCATCAAAAGCTTCACTCGTAAATATCTTCTAAAAAGTCTAGGATTATGCACACGATAGACACCATTCAGTTGCATGACAAGAAGAAGGGAGTCTAAACGAACATGAAGGTGGAGAATGTGATGTGAAAGAGTGTCGGATAATAAACCTCACACTGCATCATATTCGGCCTAGTTATTGGTAGCAGTACCAATGCATACACCGTTCAAGAGAACAAGTGAGTGCAAGCGGGTAAAGATGGCCCAACCTGCCAAGGCTAGATTCTGGGAGTAGCAACTTGCACCATCAACAAAACCGATATAAGGTGTGGACGAGAGGTCCATCTGAAAGATGCCACAAGACAATAAATGGGAGGATGATGAACAATGCTGGCAACCTGAGCGCAAAGTAGAAATCAAACGCACTCCGTGGAAAGGAGTGATATGGGTAGGATGTCTACTACTCACACGCCGATGGTGAGGTGGAGTGTGGGAGCTACCGAAGGTGTAGCTTGTGCTCAGGTAGCGAAATTCACCATAGGCATGGATGGTGCTATCCCGTTTATGGGCGAGAAATATTGTAGGTTTTAACCCTGAACAGAAATTATCTACACACGAATCTTATAAAAAAATATAAACAATAGCGAGAGCATAAAACATAAAACAGATAAACACAGATATTTTCCCCTGGATCCCAAATCAGGACGACCAGCTTGATTTTTCATTATATTCCTTTTAGTGTTACAACACATATATATACATGCTGGAGCATACATAAATCCCAATCCATTAACCCTGGATTAGAACATAACCGTAGTTCCATTGACTGGATCTACAAAAATACCAGGGGCCGAAAACCATCGAACCCCAAAACCATGTGCAAAACCATGCACAAAACCATGGACGCAGACTACCCAGTAGAAATTAAGGAACCAAAATTTTCGCCGGGGCGCTGCCCCGGACCCCGACAGGGGGGGCTACCGCCCCCCCTGTGACCCCCCCGTTGTGCCCAGCACAAAGGGGGGGCTATCGCCCCACCTCTTACCCCCTCGCGCGTGCTTAGTCATGGAAAGAATATAACACATACCCAACATTCTCCCACTTGTTGTTTTCTTTCCACAAGGGGCCCCAAGAGGGCTTAGTCATTGGGCCAATTCTTCAACACCCATTGTTTCTCTACACCAAGAGAACTTCTGAGTGCTCACAGACTTCGCCAATGCATCTGCAACATTCTTCAAAGTGTCCACCTTTACTAGCAACACCCTTTTAGCCTCAACCATATCTCTAACAAAGTGATATTGAACATCAATGTGCTTTGTCTTTGAATGATAAGCAGGGTTCTTAGCAAAGAAAATTGCACTTTGGCTATCACAGTCTATCCTTATAGCTTGCTGTACCAACCCCATACTTGAACACAATCTCTGCAACCAAACTGCTTCCTTGCTTGCATGAGTGGCTACTATGTATTTTGCCTCTGTAGTTGAAAGAGCCACTACAGACTGTCTTTTACTCATCCAACTGACTGCGCCTCCAAATAGGCTAAACACATACCCACTTGTAGATCTTCTTTTGTCCAGATCTCCAGCCCAGTCTGCATCAACAAAACCACGAATGTCCAACATTCTTTCCAATCCTGGTCTTCCCTGGTAGCACAAGCCATAATCACTAGTGCCACGTAAATATCCGAAAACCCGCTTCACTACTGTCCAATGCTCCTTCCCTGGGTTTGACATAAACCTGCTCAATACTCCCACTGCATGTGCAATGTCTGGTCTAGTACAGACCATTGCATACATCAGGCTACCCACTGCACTTGCATATGGAACACGAGATATATACTCCTCTTCTTCTTGTGTCTTGGGACACTGTTCAGCAGATAGCTTTACACCTACAGGAATCAGAACATTCACCGGTTTACTATCCTGCATATTGAACCTCTGTAATATAGTATCGACATACTTCCTCTGGTTTAACCAGAGCTTCCTCTTTGCCCGATCTCTCTTAATTTCTATGCCCAAAATATAGTTTGCAGCACCAAGATCCTTCATGTCGAATTTGGAGAACAACTGGGTCTTCAAATCTTGGATAATTTCTTTGTCATTTCCACTCAACAACATATCATCCACATACAAGACCAAATAAATAACACGGTCACCAATTAATTTAAAATAAACACAGTGATCCTCCTTGCTTCTGGTGAAGCCAAGTCCCCGTATATAGGTATCAAATTTCCGATACCACATCCTTGGTGACTGTTTTAACCCATACAGAGACTTCTTCAACCTGCATACTAGTTCTTTCTTACCCTTCACCATAAAGCCTTCAGGTTGCTTCATGTAGATCTCCTCTTCTAGATCCCCGTGAAGAAATGATGTCTTCACATCCATCTGTTCTATCTCAAAATCAAATGCAACAGCAACAGATAAAAGTAATCTAATAGAAGTAACTTTGGCAACAGGAGAAAAAAATATCACCAAAATCAATTCCCGGCACCTGGGAATAACCTTTCGCTACCAACCGAGCTTTGTATTTCTCCACCTTGCCTTCTACATTCATCTTCTTCTTAAACACCCATTTGCTCCCAATGGGCTTCCTTCCGGCCGGCAACTCCACCAAATCCCATGCATCGTTTTTGTGCAAGGATGCCATTTCATCAACCATGGCCTCCTTCCAGAGTTTTCCATCCTCTGAATCTACTGCCTCCCTCACAGTTCTGGGTTCATCATTAGTTATAGTTAAGGAAAAACCTAAACAGAAAGCAGATGGACTATACCTTTCTGGTTGCCTTCTTTCCCGAAATGATCTTCTCAAAGCTGGAGTTTGTGGCTCTTCATCTTCTGAGTCTTCTTCTATTGTAGAGTCTGATTCATCCTCCTTTAGCTCAAACTCTATCTTCTCAGGTTCTTTTGGTAGGACTTCATGTTTAACAACATCTTTCACTTCTCTAAACACCACATCTCAGCTGTACACAACCTTCCTTGTTTCTGGGTTCCAAAGCTTGTAACCCTTTAAACCATCCTTATACCCAATAAAGATGCACCTTTCAGATTTATTATCCAACTTGGTCCTTTTCTCCTTTGGAACATGTACATATGCATCACATCCAAATACCTTTAGATGTGAAATAGAGGGTTTCTTACCAGTCCATACCTCATGTGGAGTCTTATCCTCCAACGCTGATGAAGGTGATCTGTTAACTAAGTAACATGCAGTCTCCACTGCCTCTGCCCAGAATTCTTGTCCTAACCCGGTACCACTGAGCATGCTTCTTGCCTTTTCCATCAGTGTTCTATTCATTCTTTCTTCAACTCCATTTTGCTGAGGTGTGTATGGGGTAGTCTTCTGCCATGCTATACCACACTTCTTACAGAACTCTTCAAATTCCTTCTTGCAAAACTCCCCACCATTATCTGTCCTCAACGCCCTTATCTTCTTCTCTGTCTGGTTTTCCACCAGAGCCTTAAATTATTTAAATTTGTCAAAGACTTCAAATTTCTTCCTCAATAAATATATCCATGTATTCCCTGAGAAGTCATCTATGAATGAAACATAGTACACAGACTTTCCCAGTGATGGAACTGACACAGGCCCAAACACATCACTGTGCACAAGTTCTAATATCTTGTTTTCCCTCTTAGCACCAGAAGGAAAACTCACCCGATTCTGCTTCCTATATACACAATGTTCACAGAAATCGAAATCCAGAGAACAATTAGACATACCTTCTACCATACCATCTCTATGCAGTATCCGAAGGTTCTTCTCTCTAACATGTCCAAGCCTTTGATGCCATAGCATGGTCTTTTCTCTAGAGACAGCTAGACTTTCCGTCCCACTTTTAGGAACCACAGAACTATTACACCCATCAATAACAGTGCTACCTTGTAGATTTTACAGAGTTCCAATATGAACTCCCCGCATTAATACTAGTGCTCCCCGAACCATCTTGCAGGCATCTTTCTCGAACACTGTTTTTACACCTGCATCATCCATATTGCTTACAGAAATCAGATTTCTGGCCAATGCAGGAATATGCAGAACACTAGGAAGTGTTCTAATCCTCCCACCTTGCAGCTTCAGCTTGACCTTTCCACGTCCGACGATTCTGGCCTTCCTATCATCCCCTAGGAAGACATCACCACCATCATATTTCTCATATTCGCAGAACCACTCCCTATGGGGAGTGAAGTGAAAGGATGCACCTGAGTCAATCAACCATGACTCATGATCTACATGTGTATTTGAAGAAGAAGCTAAATACACATCCCCACCTTCATCCGAGGTGGTTTTTGCCTCTCGCGTAAGGACCTTCATCGTATCCCTTTCCTTTCTTAGAGCTTTATATCTCGCATTTCTCCCTTTTTGTAGTGCCCTTCCTTTCGCATTTCCAAGACACCTTACAAACTTTCCAGGAGATTTAGATCTCCCTCTAGATTTAGATCTCCCACTCGAAACCTTATTCTTGTTTCTGTTCTGGGACCTTCCTCGTACAGATAAGGAATATCCATTCTGACCCTCCATATTTCTCCGTCTCATTTCCTCTCACAGCAAGGCTGAGAAAATGTCATCAAAATTCAAGGTAGTTGTATTGCTACCTATTGCGATAACCAGACTATCCCACGAGTCTGGTAGAGAGCACAAAAAACTGATGCACTTATCTTCATCTGAGATATTAATATCAGCAGACGACAGCTGACTTACCACAGTATTGAAGGTGTTCAGATGCTCTGTCACCGAGTCTCCATCCTTCATCCTCAGGTTATACAACTTTTTTCGTAGGAACAACTTATTCACCAGAGACTTAGATTGGTACAAAGTCCCAAGTTTTTCCCACAAATTCTTCGTCGTAGCTTCCCCAGATACATTCAACAATACTGAATCTGACACACACAACCGTATTGTGCTCTTAGCCTTCTGATCCAGTTTCTTCCAGTCTTCATCTGACATTGCCGTTGGTTTAGTACTTGGATCTACTGTGATCCACTGATCTTTATCCACCAGCAGATCCTCCATCTTGAGCTTCCACAACTCAAAACTCTGACCATTAAATTTCTCGATCTCTATATTTCCGCCACTCGCCATATTCTTTCACCGCAAGAATCGATCCCGCAGATCTCCCACTGCACAGGGTCTACCACAGGCCCGAGCAAAAAAAAACCCTCAACAACAAAGGCGTCCCCTTGAAGCTGAAACAACTCCGATACCAAATGTAGGTTTTAACCCTGAACAAAAATTATCTACACACGAATCTTATAACAGAAGATAAACAATAGCGAGAGCATAAAACATAAAACAGATAAACATAGAGATTTTCCCCTGGATCCCAAATCGGGACGACCAGCTTGATTTTTCATTATATTCCTTTTAGTGTTACAACACATATATATACATGCCGGAGCATACATAAATCCCAATCCATTAACCCTGGATTAGAACATAACCGTAGTTCCATTGACTGGATCTACAAAAATACCAGGGGCCAAAAACCATCGAACCCCAAAACCATGTGCAAAACCATGCACAAAACCATGGACGCAGACTACCCAGCGGAAATTAAGGAACCAAAATTTTCGCCAGGGCGCTGACCCGGACCCCGACAGGGGGGACTACCGCCCCCCTTGTGACCCCTCCATTGCGTCCAGCGCAAAGGGGGGGCTATCGCCCCCCCTCTTACCCCCTCGCGCGTGCTTAGTCGTGGAAAGAATATAACACATACCCAACAAAGATAAAATCAGGGGTGGACATGGCTTCCATGTGTTGGGGTCCTGTGATTTGGCCGATTGGTAAACCAGATGACAAGGCAACATATAAACCAAGCTTTAGAGCTCTAGGACCTAGCCATCCTAGTCTCAGAGAGGGATCTCTCAATATAATTGTGGGATATAGCTTTGTGCTTTTAAGGGTTGATTTTAGGCTAGTTGTGAAGTGCAGATTTGTTTGGTTGTTGGTTGGACAGAGATGATTTAGATAGCATAGATAGAGTATAGGAATCTACAAGCCATTGGGCAAGGGAGTCATATGGAAGTCTAAGCAGTTCAGATTGATGAATTTGGGGAACCAAAGGGAAAATCTAACTTGGTCAATGGATCTGTGAAATCATATAGGTGAGATGAAATGAACATCAAGGATTTGGAAGGAAAAGTAGAGATTTAAGGGTTGTTTAAGGCTCCTTAATTATGTATACCTTTCAACAAAGGGACTTGCAACACTTATCTAACATAAAGAAATACTCAATAGTCAGGGCTAACCATGAATTCTACCAACATACTTTACGCAGATAACATATAAAAGACAGACTTTTAAGCAAGACAAAGAAGGAGAGGAACACTCTGTATCTTCTAATTGTTTGACTTAAAGGAATTAGAAAATATATAAGAAACACAACTAATTGCATTAATAACAGGGGGAACACCAAATAATCTAAGACTTCAATTATAAGACCTTAAAATATGACTATCTCAGCATGAAATAGAGGGTAATATCAGAAAAAATCCTCTCTGCCAAGTTGTAGGCAATGGCATTTGAAGAATGATTTCAGGAATTGTTTTCAAGAGGCAGCAAGCAGACAGGGCAGACCATATTTCAACCTTGACAGAAACTATTTGAACTATTCTGAAATGAAAAAACTTAAGGATTTAAAAGTAGTCAAACTACTAAATAAAACCTTCAACGGGTGAAAAAATAAAGGCAGTGAAGAATAAACAGGCCTAAGGTGCTTCTAGGAGACATTTCCTAGCCTAAGCTTTTTACTCTACTGCAAGAAAAAAAAATGGAACAAAGTGAAAAACATGAAATAAAATTAAAAAATAGAGAGTACTTCACCAAAACCAGGCTCAGGGATCCAATGGCCCATCCTCCTTCATCAACAAAAAATCAAAGACATCCACACTTCTCCAAAACACCAATTCTTCTTCAAAACAATGGTCTATCTATTACTTTAGAATTCATCACATGAAAAACCTTTAAAATGAGGGTTCTAACATGATTTATAGGTGAATGAGAAGGAGAGGTGACAAATATGGCCTCAATGGTTAATTAAAACATAGAAGAAATGCATCCGAATGCCCATTTTGTGCCATAAATATTACATTAATTTTCATGCCCATTCCAGTAACTCTCGTAGACTTTGAGGCTTCATTGACAGACTGGAAATAACTCCAAAGACTGTCTTTGTAGAGAATTCTTCTGGCTGCTGCAGTCCTATATTTTCTTCTAGTACGATTAAAATGGACAGTGTGGGTTTTAAGACCACCCATACCTTTACAATAACTGCCTTAACAGTTTTAAAGAGTTTCTGTCAACACAATAATTGTCAAGGTGTCTTTTAGTCCCGGGAAGAGTAAATAGCTTCACGGATGTGTCAGTCGAAGCTCTCCTCTGCTGATTTGTTCGTCTGTTTCCTTTAACACTGATTTAGCTTTGACTGTGTTTTTATCTTTAACACGCAGGTTAAGCTTTGATTTCCTGATTTATGCTTTAACCTCTGACTTTCACTGATCTTCTTGTCTTCCTTTGTGTATAGGTGGCTGAGCTGGAGGGTTTGCTGTGTAACCAATGCCCATGAAATTTGATTAAACTTTGAAATTCAGCCTCTCAACCCCCTGCCACCGTTTCCTTGGCTGTGGGAGACTTTTAACGCCATTAGCCACCATTAAAACCTATAAAACAAAAAAACTCATTATAAAATCCTATGGATGTGGATTTACTGCTCCAGGAGGCTCTAGCAGAGGTAGGGGAGCGATTGCAGAGAATGTGTATGTAGCGGAGAAAGGTTTCATGGTGCAACACCACGAAAACCAAGGTTCAAACTGAGTTTGGCGTGAAGATTTTGGAAAGGTGGTATTGGAAAATCGGCAGTGATTTTCGCATGGGGTGAAGGCGGTAAGCGGTTTGGGGTGGGGGGAATGCAATACGTCTAAATGGCTGACACGTATGCAAGGGAAAACTGCCTATTTCACGTTCAAGGTGCACAGAGGGGAAGGGGGAGAAACATGGACGTTAAATGGGATCTGGGCTGTTGGATCTGGGGGGGAAATAGATCAACGGTGGATATTATACGGAAACCCAATGAAAGGCCCCATCGTGATCAAGTGGGACTAGCGGGGATATATGGAAATTAAAGAAAATACACATAGCGGGGGCATTTATAAATTTATTTTATGTGTTGATAGTGTCCGCGGGAGAACGGAGGAGAATCGATGTGGGTCGACGGATCTGAAGGATGGATGGCGGAGATTAATTTCAGCGGATCAGCGATCGGAGGAGCACGGAGTCCAGGGATAAGGCTTTTGGAATTTGCAATGGCTGATGCTGATGCGAGGGGGCAACTACGATGTGCAGAAGACTGTAGGATCAGGATAGAGATCGGCGGCTAGGATTCAAACAGAACTTTGCACATCAGCGGTGAAGAGGGTCGGGGGGCATGGGAAAAGGAATTGCTGATGTGCGATGAGCGATGCGGTGGGGAAGTGGTGATGCGATGAAGGGTAGCATAGATCGTCCGATTGGGATCGGGATCGATGGTGGAGATCAAATCGGCGGAGAAAAGGAAGGCGAAAGGGAATAAGGATGAAGCCCGATGCAATGGGGAATAGCCGTCAGAACTTAGGGGAAATGGACAGCTGAGATGAAATCGGGGGATCGCGTCGGCAAAGAAGAAAGGGAAAGGGACGCAAGGCTAGTGGAAAGCCAATTTTTGATGGGGCGATCTTTTGATGACCGTAGGATCTGCGGGATCAATGGTGGAGATTGATTTGGAGGGGAAACCATCGCGCTGAAGAAAAATGAATATACAAAGGAAACAAGGGGGCGGAAAGACCTCCGATAGCGGAAAGGGGCTAAAGGCCTGTAGTCGACGGTCGCGGGTCCACGGTTATACCGAGGAAGGGGATGAGAGCTAAGCCTGTGGGGGATTAAACCTATTTAATGAAAAAAGTTGGTTTTTAGGCCAAAAAGGGATTTTTTGAGCTTTTTTAGGTTTCGATAGAAAGGATAAGGAGGTTTTAAACTTTGTAAAATGGATTCAGAAGGTTTTGAGGGGAATTTTTTTGGAAATGGAGCATAAGATAACATAAAAAATGGGTTCTTTAAAGGGGAATAAGAACACTTGTGGTGGAGGAGAAAATGAAAGAAATGAGGATTTTGGATCAGTTTTCCTTTGAACCAGTAGGGTTATTTTCAAACCTTTCTTGTGGAAACATCAGTGAAGATGATTTTTAGGATAAAAGACACCAAGAAGGCTTCAAGAACTAGCAGTTCTCCATGAATATTTCTTCTTGAAGGCTTAAGAACATAATTAGCCATCATTGGGTATAACATAAATTATAGATGGCTAATAGTGGCTCCATTTGGGGAGGAAAACTTGCCGTTTTGGTGTCCATAACCTCAATTGATCAATCTCTGGCTTTTAGCAGACCAGTGCATTATCCATTTGGCAGAATTTCTCTGTTTTCTTGCTGATTTTCTTTGTATTTTGTAAATTCTTCAATGACCTACAGCATGAAAACACTTTAAGACAACATCTCTACCTACCCACACTATTTGTCCTAGCAGTTTTTCTTCTCTTTAGTGTATTGGGACTGGCATCTCTTTTAAATATTATTTTTTAAAATAGAAAGATAAAGCTGCTACCCTAATTTCTTCCAAGGGTCCAGATTAAACATTTGGACCCTAAAGCTTCTCTACCTAATCTACTATCAGCCAAGATTAAACAGTTTGACTGATCTGCATTCTCTACATTCTAAAAAAGAACTTTAAACACAAACAAACCAAGATTAGACTGTCTAATTTTATGTGGTATCTATGGCATAAGAGACTAACTGCACATAGACTTTTATTTGCAGAAAATAAAAAATAAAAACTGGGAAGACTTGAGATATGAAAATAGTAAGCATCCTTCCCTTCCTTTTCAGCTCTGATTTTGATCTTTTGAGCTGTCCTCTTCTTCTTCTCCTGGTTCAGGTTTTAGCAGATTAGAACTAGCCTTTCCTTCTTTCTTTGGCTCAAGTTTTTATCATGTTAGAGCCATCTTTTTCTTTCTTCTTCTTTTGATTATTTGGTTTAGATTTTGAGCATGTTTGAACCATTTTTATTCTATCCTAATCTATTCTACTGATAGGCCAAGATTAAATAGTTTGGAAAATCTCCTTCACTAACCTATCAACAGTAAATTGAAATCTATCTAGTCATGATTAGGTTGTATGACTAAATAGAAATGCTCCTTCAAGTAGTGGCATTTAGGCTTTTGCACTTTCAGATTTTTCTCTTTTTGGTATGGGGCTATACCTTTCTTCTTTTCATCTACCCTCTTTTCTCTTTTCCTATTGTTTTTATAGTTTTTCATTTTTCTCATGCAATGGTATGTACAATGGATGAAAGACTCTTGACAGAAATAGAGTTTGAGCATCCTGCCATTGAAAGGACCTCCAAACACCTCTTCCCCATTCAGCTCCAACATAAAAAATGCATTGTGGCCCTTTATGGAATGAATAATGTACGACCCCTTCCACAGATTTTCGAATTTACCATGTTTCCCTTTCTCTTCCCTTCTGGAATCTCATTTTAGAACTACATTTCCAACTTGGAAGTCATTTTCTTTGGTCCTTTTATCAAATAATTTCTTGATTCCTTCTTGGACTACTTATGTCTGTTTATAAACTTCCTCTCTTATCTATTGCAAATGAATGGTCTGATTGATCCTCCTTTGCATATCATTTTCTTCAGCTTGGTCTTCTTGAAGGATTTTCATGACAGGGACTCCTAGAGATGTTGGGAAGACTGCATCCAGGCCATAAACCAATTGATAGGGAGACATGTCGATGGACTTTTTAGTGGTCAATCTATCAGCCCATAAGGCATGGACAAGCTTACTATGCCCAGATTTATATTTCTGTTCCAAAACAAATTTGATGATATTAACGAGGCTCTTGTTGGAGGACTCAGCTAAACCATTTCCTTGGGGGTAGTAGGCACTAGAATGGCCTAATGTGATCTAATATTTATGGCAGAAGTATACCATCCTCTTGGACTTGAAGGCAACAACATTGTCTGTGATTATTTTCCTGGGACAACTAAATTTGGATAGTATGTTGGTTTCAAGGAATTTGATGATGACAGAGTCAGTGGCATTCCTAGTGGGTATGGCCTCTATCCATTTGGTAAAATAATCAGTGGCCATGAGGATCCATTTGTGTTGGGTTGAGGATGATGGGTGGATTTACCCAATTAATTCCAAACCCCATTGTTGAAAGGGAGCATCAACATTGATAGGCTGCAAAGGTAGTAGTAAAAGTTTTCTCCTACCCTCAAATATTTGGCACTTGTGGCAAGACATAACTAACTTATGGGTATCTGGGAAGAGGGTGGGCCAATAGTATCCAGACCTAAGGATCTTGTTTACTGTGTCTTTCCAGTTAAGGTGTCCTCCACATTCTCCTTCAGGTAGCTCATGCATGATTTTTCCTACATCAATCTCAAGAAAACATTTAAGCAAAATCCCCACAACATTCTTCCAATACAAAAATCCATCTAATATACAATAACTTAAATCTTTCGTTTTGAAAAATCTAGCTTTTTTCTATGACAAAGAAGGAGGATCATTCAGATAAAGAAACACAAATATGATATCAGCATACCAAGGAGAGTTCATGAATGCTTCTTTGATGAATGGTGTTGTACATTCTTCTATTTCTTCCAAAGCATCAACCATGTTCATATCTAAAGCTTGGAAGTTTGACTCAGCCATGATTTTTTTTATTCCCTGCCCTTTGGTGAGTTTGGCGGGCCTAATTTCTAAGTCATATTATAGAATAGTGGCAATCCATCTTCCCATTTTCCCATCAGGGTCCTGACTTAGAATGTCTTTGACTACGGTGTGTGGCACAAAGGCAATGATATGTGAATGTATAATATACACTCTAAAGTCTTTTAATGCTTTTACCAGTGCTAAGGCGTACTTATCCATGATATTATATTTGAGTGGAGCATCTCTCAAAGCCTAAAGATATTGGTTGTTACTTCCCCATGCTATTATTTTGCAACAATACTGTAGCTATGGTATGTTCAGATGCAAAAGAGAAGATATAGAAATCTTTGGTGAAATCAAAACTAATGAGAATTGGAGTTTGAGTGAGGGACTTTTTTACCAGTTCAAATAATTGTTTAGCCTGCATTTTCCGTTTAACACCTACTTCTTTCCTAAGCATATTAGTGATGTTTCTTAATAGCTCAGCAAGGTTGGGGATGAACCTCCTTAAAAAATTTATCTTTCCAATAAAATACTTCAATTCTTTAAGGTTTCTTAGGTGGCTGATATTCAATATGCCTTCAATCCTTTTAGGATCCACCTTGATCCCTTCTTCAGAAATTATGTGACCAAGAGGCTTTCCTTCTTAGAGGCCAAAGAGTGTCTTTTTGGGATTCAAGGACAAACCAAACCTTCTGCATTTCTTGAAAAACTTTCTTAAATGGATCAAATGTTCTTCATCAGTTTTGGAGAAGACAGTAATATCATCAAGGTAAATAATTATAAAATAGCCTATGTCTTTTGAGAAGGCTATGTCCATGGCCCTTTGGAAAGTGGCCCCTGCATTCATCAAACCAAATGGCATTTTGACATACATAAATTTCCCCCAAGGTGTAGTAAAAGCAATTTTATGTTGATCACTTGGGAGAACCACAACCTGATTATAACCTGAGAACCCATCCAACAATGATATCCTTTTATACCCCACCACCTTCTGAAGTATGTGATCCATCTTCGGCAAGGGGTAATTATCTTTCAGGGAGGCTCTATTTATATTCCTAAAGTCGATACACAGCCTGATCTCCCCTGTCTTCTTCCTAACAGATACTAGGTTGGAAACCCATTCTGAATACCTGAGAGGAACTATGATCCCAGCGTTATACATTTTCCTGATCTCTTTCTCTACTGAAGGTAATAAAATAGGGTTTATCCTTCTTAGTTTTTGTTTGAAAGGCTTCTTATTTTCCTTAAGGGGGATTTTATGTTGGATGATGCTAGTATCATAAGATTTCAGATATTTATGGTCCCATGCAAACACCTCTATGAACTCTTTGAAAAGTGCTATGTACTGTTGTTTGACATGAGCTGGGAGGGTGCTAGACAACTTGATCATTTTGGGTTCAGTGGGGCTACCTATGTTATGTTCCTCAACGTTAGTTTCCATAGGCTCTGTTTTTGGTTCTTTGGCCACGTCATTGAAATCGAATAACTGTTCTAATGGTGCAAGGCCTTTTGGTATGGTATCACCTTTACATTGTTTGACTTCGAGGTCCTTTCGGTTTGGTTTTTCAACTAACTCTTCTTTAAAAAGGTTCTCAAACTAATTTACGTCAGCAGAAAGGGGGGGTTGTGTTTTATGGGTCTGTTCTTCATTGCAGCAATCTTTTTCATGGCTGGAACTTGGGGTTGCTGTGGAAAATTCATCCCTTGATTGCAAGAAATCATTTATGTGTTTATCATTTTCAAACACTTGCTAGTAATCTTCATTATCAGGCACTGCTGGTCTATTTTTTACCTTTATATTGAACTGTTCATTTATCTGTGCTATTTGGCAGTTGTTGGCAGCAAAGGCAAGCTCATTAGCTTGATGATTTTGGGCTCTTGGTATGAAGATGAGTTCATACTTTTCAAAGGTTTTAAGAAGGTCAAGGGCAGTGTTTCTATATTCTCTGAGTCTGGGGTTTTTGGCTGAATATTCCCCTTTAACTTTCTTGATGATTAACTTTGAATCCCCTTGGACGGATATCCTCTTAACCTCTAACTCTTTAAGCAAATGCAGGCCGAGGATGAGGGCTTCGTATTCTGCAATGTTATTCGTGCATAGGAAATCTAGTTTATAGGAGTATCCCTTGCTTGCGTTGTGTATCCATACGCCAACCCCTAAACCAGCTTAGCTACAATAATCGTCAAAACTCATCTTCCAGAGTGTTTCTATCTCGTTCTCCTTTTCTTTTTGCTGCCCAAGGCTGCTGAGATTTGGGGCATTTCCTGTTTGAGGGAAAGGAAAATATAAATGTTCTGGTGAACTAATTTCTTGCTTATTTTCCCTTTCTTGTTGGGAAATTTCATCTTCATTGAATAATATAAGGGAATCTAAGTCTGAATGTATGGAATAGACAGGCGAATTGTTGGGTTTGTCTTTGCTACTCACCATGTATTTCATGAGGGATTCCCTATATAGTCTCCTGGTTTGACTGAACACTAGTATGGTGGCATAGGACATATCCATTTGAAGGCTCCCCTGAACTTTAGCTCCCCATGATCTAGACAAAAGCATGCCATATTTTGGGGGAGTGTCAGCTACCACTATATCCATCACTAGGTTTTTAGTAGGAATTTGTGACAGGTTAACACATAGATCTTTGATTAAGCCCAAGCATTTGACCCTTCTTGAATCAAAAGAGTATAAATATTTATATGGTCTAGTAATTTCTAAGCCTAGGCTTTCCAATACTACTTTCTGCATAAGGTTATGTGATGCTCCGGAGTCTAGCATGGCGTTGTGTAGAATCTTCTCATGTATGTTTAGACTGACATAAAAGGGAGGGCCATCCCCTTCTTGGTATTTTCCTTCAATTATAGGACCAAACAACATCTTTGGTTTGTCATCTGTCATGCTTAGAGTATCAGTATCGATGTTTATATTCAGAGCTTTCAAGACTTGATTCTTGTACACGTCCTGAGTTAGCAACTCAGCTAGAGGCATTCTAATTTTAATATTGGAAATCTCACCTTCAAGGCTGAAAAGAAGTGTTGTTTTTGGCATATTCACATTTGTTTCTTCACTTATGTTTCTTTCAGCAGTTTTAGATGGTTGAGTTTTATCAGGACTGTTGATTGGGACTGTTTTGATAGGGCCACTAGCAGAAGTACTAGGGAAGCTCTTCTCAACACTTGGTTGGTTGTTTTTGTTTCTGCTTAAAACAATTTTCTTGGCCAGGGTGTTGGTATTATTAGCTGATTTTTTAGGTTGATTTTCTGAGGTTTTTTTAACAATAGTGCTACTCTTCTTGTCTTTAGCAATTTCTGTGTTCTTTTTGCTCCTGAGATCATAATTTTTGTGAACTTCCATAATTGAGTTTTCGAACCCCAGCCTCTAATCTTCTGATTTATCCTGATTATGTTTGTTTTGTTCTGATTAGAAAAATCCCTGTTCTTCCTCAGTGAGGAAGATATCGTCTCTGTCACCAGACCCTATCAAGTTCACATCATTTTCTTCCAGCTTATCATTTTCCCCTTCATCCTCTTGTTCTACATAGTTTTGTTGAAAGGGAGGCCTAATTTGTTGGTCATTGTCTTTATGCTTATCTTGATTGGAATTTATCCTAGAGTTCTGGTTCTTATTCTGAGATTGGTTCCTATTCTGAGCATTTGCTTGGACAACCAACGTTTCCATCATTCTTTCAAACCTATCCAATTTATTGGCTAAATGGTCTAATTTTGACTCAGATGTGGAACCTGCAGTGTCTTCCCTATATGTTACTTTATTTTCAACCCTCATCCTAGCTCTCTTTTCAATCATATTTTCTTCCACACTAAGAGCTCCTTTTTGCATGTGTTCTAGAGCTAAGGGATCCCTTTCTCTTACATGATAGGCCATTTCAGGATCAAATCCTTCAGGGAATTTGGCAAAAGCTGAGCCTTGTGGAGGCTTCAACTCTGGGGGTAGTGCGTTATACACACTATTAAATCTAGTGCAATAAACTTGAACACTTTCACCAGTGTCTCTCTTGAGGCTGTTGTAAGCTGACAATATTCGGAGAGGGTTATTCCTAGTTTCCCATTTCTTTGTGAACGTCTGATGTAAAGTGGGGAGTTAGGCCTTTGAACCATTTTTTGGCTTCTCCTCACAAACTCTGAGCAAAAATTCTCATTTTGATGGTCTCATCTTCTATTTCCATATAATCAAAGGCATCGTTCATCCTATCTACGTGTTGTTGAGCAGTGGTGGGTTCATTTCTAGTGAAATGGGGAATTTTGGACTGGTATTCATTGGGTAAAGGAACCAAAGGATGGGGCAACACTAAGGGAGCACACCATGATTCCATGGCTGGAAAAAGTGGGGGATTTACCAGAGGGAAAGTGGGCTGAGCTGGAGTGCTTTGAACAGTGTGTGTGTGAACTAGAGTGGAAGAAACACTTGGGCCAGCAAACTGATGATGAGCAGATTGGTTATGGAAGGAGCTGAAATGATGAAGAAGCTGAGAATCGGGCAGAGTAGAAGGTGAAGCTTCTCTGCTAAAGCTCTATTGCAAATCTGTGGGTTCAAGGTCAGACTGATTTAAATCACTCTGAGACTTGCTTCTAAATATGTTTCTGGTGTGAGGTAAGTCAAAGTGAGGATATTTTAAGGCTGTAAGGTCTTCCGGGACAAACCTTGTTCTTGGGATGGTCCTATCAGTAGCTGGTTTTCCAGATTTAGAAGTTCGCCACAAAATGATTTCTGGATTATCAACTATGGTGGGAGGATTAGGATCTAGATGGGATCTAGTATTGACCCTGTGTGATGCCAGACTTAAATTTCCAAAATTCAAAGAGGTTGTGGCTCTTAGGAATGTTTTCCTCTCCCAGTGATTTCTATAGGCCTACTGGGGCTAGTGGAGTCGCCAAATGGAAATTTTTAGTCTTTTTGAGAGTAAAATTTTTATCGTCCACCACCAGTGTTTATTAAGAAACCAATCTAAAATATTTTTGGAGTTTTTTGAGTTTCTATGGTTGTTTGAAGGACTACAGAGTCTATAAGAGCTTGTTGGACTATTATGTACTCATATGTCCCACCGTGATTGCCAAAATGTTGGGGTCCTGTGATTTGGCCAATTGGTAAACCAGATGACAAGGCAACATATAAACCAAGCTTTAGAGCTCTAGGACCTAGACATCCTAGTCTTAGAGAGGGATCTCTCAATATACTTGTGGGATATAGATTTTTGCTTTTAAGGGTTGATTTTACGCTAGTTGTGAAGTGAAAATTTGTTTGGTTGTTAGTTGGACAGAGATGACTTAGACAACATAGATAGAGTATGGGAATCTACAAGCCATTGGGCAATGGAGTCATATGGAAGTCTAAACAGTTCAGATTGATGAATTTGGGGAACCAAAGGGCAAATCTAACTTGTTCAATGGATCTATAAAATCATATAGGTAAGATGAGATGAACATAAAAGATTTGGAAGGAAAAGTAGAGCTTTAAGGGATTTTTAAGGCTCCTTAATTATGTATACCTTTCAAGAAATGGAATTGCAACACTTATCTAACATAAAGAAATACTCAATAGTCAGGGCTAACCATGAATTCTACCAACATACTTTACGCAGATAACATATACAAGACAGACTTTTAAGCAAGACAAAGAAGGAGAGGAACACTCTGTATCTTCTAATTATTTCACTTAAAGGAATTAGAAAATATATAATAAACACAACTAATTGCATTCATAAAAGGGGGACACCCAAGCATATAAGACTACAATTATAAGACCTTAAAATACGACTATCTTAGTACGAAACAGAGGGTAATATCAGAACAAATCCTCTCTGCCAAGTTGTAGACAATGGCATTTGAAGGATGATTTCAGGAATAGTTTTCAAGAGGCAGCAAGCAGAAAGGGTAGACCATATTTCAACCTTGATAGCAACTATTTGAAATATTCTGAAATGAACAAACTTAAGGATTTAAAAGAAGTCAAACTACTAAATAAAACCTTCAACAGGTGAAACATAAAGGCAGTGAAGAGTAAATAGGCCTAAGGTGCTTCTAGGAGACATTTCTTAGCCTAAGCTTTTTACTCTACTCCAAGAAAAGAAAAATGGAACAAAGTGAAAAACAGGAAATAACATTAACAAATAGAAAGTACTTCACCAAAACCAGGCTCAGGGATCCAATGGTCCGTCCTCCTTCGTCAACAAAAAAGCAAAGACATCCACACTTCTCCAAAACACCAATTCTTCTTCAAAGCAGTGGTCTATCTATTACTTCAGAATTCATCAAATGCCAACCCTTTACAATGAGAGTTCAAACATGACTTATAGGTGAATGGGCAGGAGAGGTGATAGAGATGGCCTCAATGGTTAATTAAAATAGAGAAGAAATGCATCTGAATGCCCATTCTGTGCCATAAATATTACATTAAATTTCTTGCCCATTCTAGTAACTCTCGTAGACTTTGAGGCTTCATTAACATACTGGAAATAATTCCAAAGAGTGTCTTTGTAGAGAAGTATTATAGCTGCTACAGTCTTGTCTTTTCTTCTGGTACGAGTAAAATGGAAAGTATGGGTTTAGAGACCACCCATACCTTTACAGTAACTTCCTTAACAGTTTTAAAGAGGTTCTATCATCACGATAACTGTCAAGGTGTCCTTTAGTCTCGAGAAGAGTAAATAGCTTCACAAATGTGTCAGTCGAAGCTCTCCTCTGCTGATTTTTTCATCTTTATCCTTTAACATTGATTTAGATTTGACTGTGTTTTTATCTATAACACGAGGGTTAAGCTTTGATTTCCAAATTTATGCTTTAACCTCTGACTTTCACTAATCTTCTTGTCTTATTTTGTGTATAGGTGACTGTGCTGGAAGGTTTTCTGTGTAACCAATGCTCGTGAAATTTGATTAAACTTTCAAATTCAACCTCTCGGCCCCCTTCCATTGTTTCCTTGGCTGTGGGAGACATTTACGCGATTATCCACCATAAAAACCTACAAAACAAACAAACTGGTTATAAAATCTTGCGGATGTGGATTTACTGCTCCAAGAGGCTCTAGCGGAGGTAGGGGAGCAATTGTAGAGAATGTGTATGCAGCAGAGATAGGTTTCATGGTGCAACACCACAAAAACAAGGGTTCAAATTGAGTTTGGCGCAAATATTTTGGAAAGCTAGTATTGGAAAACCGGCTGCAGTTTTCACGTCGGGTGAAGGTAGTAAGCAGTTTGGGGTGGGGGGAACATGATATGCGTAAATGGATAACACGTATGCAAGGGAAAACTTCCTATTTCGCGATCAAGGTGCACAGAGGGGAAGGGGGAGAAACATGGATGTGAAATGGGATCTGGGTCGTTAGATCTGGGGGGGAAAATAGATCAACGGTGGAGATTATACGGAAACCCAATGAAAGGCCCCATCGTGGTCAGGTGGGACAAACGGGGATATATGGAAATTGAAGAAAATACACATAGAGGGGGCATTTATAAATTTATTTTATGTGCTGATAGTGTCCGTGGGAGAATGGAGGAGAATTGATGTGGTTCGTCGGATCTGAAGGATGGATGATGGAGATTAATTTCGACGGATCAGTGATCGGAGGAGCAGGGGGTCCGGGGATAAGGCTTTTGGAACTTGAGATGGCCAATGACGATGGGAGGGGGCAACTACGTTGGGCAGAAGACCTTACGATCAAGATAGAGATCGACGGCTAGGATTTGCTCGAAACTTTGCACATCGGTGGTGAAGAGGGTCAGGGGGAATGGGAAAAGGAATTGCCGATGAGCGATGAGCGATGCGGTGGGGAAGTGCTGATGCGATGAAGGGTAGTGTAGATTGTCCAATTGGGATCGAGATCGATGGTGGAGATCGAATCGGGGGATTGCATTGGCGTAGAAAAGGAAGGCGGAAGGGAATAAGGATGAAGCCCAATGAAATGGGGAATAGCCGTCAGATCTTAGGGGAAATGGACGACTGAGATGGAGTCGGGGGATTGCGTCGGTGGAGAAGAAAGGGAAAGGGACGCAGGGATAGTGGAAAGCCAATTTGCGATGGGGTAATCTACCGACGACCGTAGGATCTGCGGGATCAACGGTGGAGATTGATTTGGAGGGGAAACCATCGCGCGGAAGAAGAATGAATATACAAAGGAAGCAAGGGGGTAGAAAGATATCCGATAGCGGAAAGGAGCTAAAGGCCTGTAGCCGACGGTCGCGGGTCCATGGTTATATGGAGGAAGGGGTTGAGAGCTAAGCCTGTGGGGGCTTAAACCTATTTAGTGAAAAATTTTGGTTTCAGGCCAAAAAGGGATTTTTTCAGCTTTTTCAGGTTTTGATAAAAAGGAGAAGAAGGTCTTCAAATTTGTAAAAGGGATTCACAAGGCTTTGAGGGGAATTTTTTAGGAAATGGAGGATAATATAACATAAAAAATGGGCTCTTTAAGGGGGAAGAAGAAAAATTGTGGTGGAGGAGAAAATGAAAGAAATGAGGAGTTTGGATCAATTTTCCTTTGGACCAGCAGGGTTATTTTGAAACCTTTCTTGTGGAAACAATAGTGAAGATGATTTGTAGGATAAAAGACACCAAAAAGGCTTCAAGAACTAGTAGTTTTCCATGAATATTGCTTCTTGAAGGCTTAATAACATACTTAGCCATCATTGGGTATAACATAAATTATAGATGGCTAACACCATGATGTCATCATCACAATAGAAGATGGAGTGACTAGAGGAAGGGAGACCACATGATGCGGCGAAGCTACCTGACTCATCATCATGAGAAGAAAGGTTGACATGCACATCGTCGCAGGAAATGACGTAAGAACAAGTAGATAAGGGATCTACTAATATTGAGCCTAGGGTGATCGCTGAAGGGAGGTCAAGTGAAACAACAGGGTAAGATTCAGAGGGAGCTTCCACCGAGGGTCTCATGGATGATGATAGGTAGAGGATGGTTGCTGCGGGCTCCGTCATCTTGACATCGGGAGGGGGAATGTCAATGGGAGTGGGTAAACCCTCAGTCTGGCCTACAGCATATTTCACAAGTACGGGAGAGGCAGATTGGTTCTATTCAATCTCATACTCCCAAACTACCTCTAAAGAGACGCGGTAATGCGTAAGGCGGGGAGAATGGTGGGAATAATGGCCATGGAGATCACACAAAGCACAAGGTTGGTTGGTGTGAATATTTTTAGGATTCTTAGCTACAGTTGAGGAAGAAACAGAGGCTTCAAGGACCGTAGACTCAGGGAATGCAAATTTAACCATGGGCTTGATATGGGGCAGTTCAGGATAGTTATGGGTGGCATGGCCAATGACATCACACAAAGCACAGGGCTTTGTGGGTGGGGGAGGTGCAGGGTCTATTGGGGCAACCTTGTCCTTGGAGGCCCTCTTGCAAGCTTTTCCCTTCTTACCCGAAGTGGTTGCAACAGGGTGTGGTTCCTGTTGAGGTGGTTAAGGCACTGTCGCAATGGGAGAAGTCAAAGGGACTGGTTGAACCGGGGTCAAAGTAAGATAAGTTTTGGGTTGACCAGGTAGGGTAGCAGCTAGAGGATCAAGGTACCTGACAGGAATCCCAAGGGTCAGGTTAGGAAGAGAGAGGGTGGCCATGACAGGTGACCTGTACACTCCTGGGGGAGGAGCTAGGAACGGTATCTGACCAGAGGGGTAATGGCTAGGCAAGATGTCTCCTAAATGGTTAAGGCCTAGAGGAACCATTCCAGGAGGGTAAAGAGGCTCATGGATACCAGCTGAAGGGCCAGGAGGAGGAGGTTCAGAAGGCTGAATCAAAGATTAGGAGTAGTTTGTGGAGGGCGAGGAGGTTGCTGACTAGCCGAGGCGGGCCGCTTGAGGGTAGCCCGAGATGATTGCATCATGAAAACATTCGATGAGCTGGGATCAAAGACAGGAGGAGGAAGACCAGGGAATGTACCAAGCAATGAGGAATATTTGTAGACTCCGAGTGAGACACTAGTTAAAGGATCAACAATTTTCTTACTGGCCACCGAAGATATGGTGGACTTAGGGGAGGTTTGAGCCTTCGGTTCGTAATATGTTAACTGGTCAATGGTGACTATCTTTCCGTTATGAGGGAAGGACATCTTGCGGTGAACCATAGATGGGACAACAGACATCGCATAGATGTAGCTACGACCCTATAGAATTTTTTAATCTAAGGGGGCATCTATGACTTCTACGTCAATGCAAATAGTCTTGCTCACAAGAGTAATAGGAAAATTGTGGAATAAGCCAATGGGCTGGGAGGCATGGCCATCCCACGCTCAGAGAGTGATCATGGAAGGAGCCAACTCAGGTGGTCCGATTTGCTTCCAAACCGAAGTGGACATCACACAAGTGGATGCCCCCTCATCAATGATGCACCGAGAAAGGTTGGCGTTCCGGATCTTGACTGGGATTTGGAAGGCGACGGAAGCAGGGAGAGGAGGATGTTCTGACCAGTGAACATCAAATACAATCAATCGATCGTCGGAAGGATCTACAGTGCCCATGGCAGATAGTAGAGCTTTTTTTTGTGAAGGGCATGACAGGAGGAGTTCCAACATTGAAATGGCAGCAGGGGATTGTGCCAAATCATCTACTATGTTATACGAATGGGTAGTTTTGCCAGAAGTAGTATTTCGGCGTAGTGGTCCCTTAGGGATCTTGGTATGAACCTCTACCTTACGCTGAGGGATCTGCAAGGGACCATTAGGTGTCAAAAGAGGCTCTGTAGAGACCGAAGGACGCAGCTCGGGGATAGACATAGCGGGAGGCTTGTTGTACTGACAGGATCAAGTTTTAAGATTGATGTCTACGGTTAGAGGTTGATCAGAGTTCATCATGAGAATCTGGTCATCGGAGGTGCCAGATGGAAGAGGTTGAGTGGCCACCTAACCTTCAGGTTGTAGGTTTTAACCCTGAACAGAAATTATCTACACACGAATTTTATAATAGAAAATAAACAATAACAAGAGCATAAAACATAAAACAGATAAACACAGATATTTTCCCCTGGATCCCAAATCGGGACGACCATCTTGATTTTTTATTATATTCCTTTTAGTGTTACAACAAATATATATACATGCCGAAGCATACATAAACCCCAATCCATTAACCCTGGATTAGAACATAACCGTAGTTCCCTTGACCGGATCTACAAAATACCAGGGGCTGAAAACCATCATACCCAAAAACCATGTGCAAAATCACGCACAAAACATGGGTGGGTCCGCCTATGAGTGGGTCCGCACACCAAACAAATTTTCGTTGGGGCATTGCCTCGGACCCCAACAGTGGGGGCTACCTCCCCCATTGTGACCCCCCTGCTGCGCCCAGTGCAACGTACAACGCGTGGGGCTAGTCATGGAAATAATATAACACATACCTAAAATTCTCCCACTTGTTGTTTTATTTCCACAGGGGGCCACATGAGAGCTTAGTCATTGGGCCAATTATTCAACACCTATTGTTTCTCTACACCAAGAGAACTTCTGAGTACTCACAGACTTCGTCAATGCATCTGCAACATTCTTCAAAGTTTCCACCTTTACCAGCAACACCCTTTTAGCCTCAACCATATCTCTAACAAAGTGATATTGAACATCAATGTTATTTTTATTTAAATGGTAAGAAGGGTTCTTAGCCAAGAAAATTTCACTTTGGCTATCACAGTCTATCCTTATAGCTTGCTTTACCAACCCCATACTTGAACACAATCTTTGCAACCAAACTGCTTCCTTTCTTGCATGAGTGGCTACTATGTATTCTGCCTCTGTAGTTGAAACAACCACTACAGACTGTCTTTTACTCATCCAAATGACTGCGCCTCCAAATAGGCTAAACACATACCCACTTGTAGATCTTCTTTGGGCCAAATCTCCAACCCAGTCTGCATCAAAAAAACCACAAATGTCCAACATTCTTTCCAATCTTGGTCTTCCCTGGTAGCATAAGCCATAATCACTAGTGCCATGTAAATATCTGAAAACCCGCTTCACTGGTGTCCAATGCTCCTTCCCTGGGTTTTACATAAACCTGCTCAATGCTCCCACTGCATGTGCAATGTCTGGTCTAGTACAGACCATTGCATACATCAGGCTACCCCTTGCTCTTGCATATGGAACACGGGACATATCCTCCTCTTCTTCTTGTGTCTTGGGACACTGTTCAACAGATAGCTTTACACCTATAGGAATAGGAACATTCACCGGTTTACTATCCTGCATATTGAACCTCTGCAATATAGTCTCGACATAATTCCTCTGGTTTAACCAGAGCTTCCTCTTTGCCCGATCTCTCTTAATTTCCATGCCCAAAATATAGTTTGCAGCACCAAGATCCTTCATGTCGAATTTGGAGAACAGCTGATCCAGGTGGATATTGGTGGCCACCCGCCTATTCCACTTGGGCCCCCACCATTGTCTCTTTCAGTTTTTCAATTTCGACATAACTTACTATTTTTAGCAATTTTTCGGGTCCTGAACTTCCGGAGCCGTTTTGAGGCCCTAAACGACATTTTTGGGTATCGTTTGACCAGTGAATTGGATCATCCAATTCATCCCGACAGTTGTATTCCTCGGATAGAGATTTCTAATGATGTATCATGTGCGTCAAACGGAGATAGTATGCCAAAGTTACGTCCCTGGGAAGTTGAAACACCAATTTACCCAAGCGGGGCCCATAGTTTTGGAGCTTCATCTCCTAGGGTTAGGTTTTTGGGATGTTTAGGGTTCTCCATTGTTTCTCAATAATAAATAGGCCCTCGAGCCTCATTGTAACTCAGTTCAGAGGCCTGTAGCCACCACATCTCTTCTCAGAGATAGCTACCAGTTCCCTAGCTAGTTTTATTTCCATTCTGTCTGTAAGCAAATTTCAGTTCTTTGATATTAATGAAATGAAGTGTTAATTCCGCTGCATCTCTGTATTTATGGTTATATGTTTATTCTGTTGCGTTCCTACATAAATCTAGATCAGTGGTATCAGAGCGGTCTGCTTTTTCTCGATCCTTCTTTGCATGTCCCCAACGAGGTCGGGGTATAAGGAGCTAGGGCTTGATCTGGTGGAACCTTTGCAAGATCAATCTCGCAAACCTCGACGGACGCCCATGGGGGACGAAAAGAAAGATGAGGGAGCAGGAGATCCTATCAAAATATTGCTCGAGGAGGCCCTCGAAAAACAAAGGCACGTGATGATGGATAACTTTGCTCAGATCCTTCAACGGCTGCCCACCGGCGGCACATCTGCATCCAGTAGCCACTCTGGAGTGGCGACTCCTTTTAAGGTACAAGTAAATTTTGACATTCCCATATTTGAGGGTAAAATAGACGCAGATGCCGTAGATAGATGGTTGAATCTATTAGAAGGATATTTCTCTGTTCATGACTTTTCAGACCGGGAGAAGATTATTTTTGCACTCCTCAAAGCTACCCCCATGTTAAGGACTGGTGGGAAACCTACTGTGAGAACAAGGACCAGACAGAACCCTCTCTGTTCTCGGCCGTACCAACTTGGAATTCTTTCCGAGACGCCATCAAGGAACAGTACTATCCCGTGGGGAGCTATGAGGACAAGTACATACAATGGACCACGCCGCGACAACAAAGGGATCAAGATGTGCATGAGCTGACGAATCTGTTCCATACCCTGCGCACAAAGTTGGGTATCAAAGATTCAGAGAAACATCTGGTGCTAAAGTATCGCAGCTGTCTGCACACATACATTCAGGAGGAAATGGAGTTCCTTGACATCTCCTCGCTTGGTACGGCATACCGGTATGCTGCCAAGATTGAGCAGAAATTCAAGCAGAAGAAGCGAGACTTTGGATCTGTGAATCAAAAGCAAGGGAAAGGTGCTTCCAAACCGCAGAATAAAGGACCGAGCCAAGGCATGGCGGCTAAAGACAACTCATCGAAGCCACAAGAAAAGAACAGCACCGCAAAGCCAAAGAAGGACACGGAAAGTGGTGTGAGTTCCATAAGAGCTCCACTCACAACACAAGTGAGTGTCGGGCCAAGCAGTCGCTAGTGGCCGAGATGAGGGCTTCTGAGTCAGATGCATGCTCTGACTCTGAATCAGAACCTGAAAAGGCGAATGAAAAAGGGAAACAGATTATTGATGTGGAGCCCAATGCCACTGTTGCCACTGCAAAGATCCAAAAGGAGGAACCGGAAGATCCAGAGGAGGAGGAACGTCTCTTCCACTCCCAGATGTGGGTAAAGGGCTCCCCGGTACAGTTCATTGTCGACAATGGGAGCCAAAGAACCTCATTTCAGCAGACGCCGTGAAGCGGTTGGGCTTGCCGACCACAGCTCACCCACATCCATACACCATCGGGTGGCTTCACCAAGGACGAGATCTCCGCGTCAGCCAACAGTGCCGCCTTCCCTATAGCATCAAGCCCTTCGCGGATGAGGTATTATGTGACGTTGCTCCTATTGATGTTTCTGATGTATTATTAGGACAACCATACTTGTGGAAGCGTCATGCTATGTATGAGTCTCGACCTCGTGCTGTTATTATTACTTTGGGAAATAAGTTGTACAGGATACCAGAGGTACCACCTCCTACGACTATCTCTTTGGTTACTGCAAAACAATGCAGTAAGCTCATTTCCCAAACCAGGAGATTCGTTCTCCTGATGATCCGCCCCCAGGGCAAGAAGAAGACTGTGGCCACGACCTCCAGACAGGGCCCCTCTGCATGACAACAACAAATGGATAAGGTTGTGGAGGAGTACGAGGACATCTTCACCTCGCCCACAGGGGTTCCTCTGCACTGTCAGGTCAAGCACCCGATTGATCTGACCCTAGGTGTGCCACTACCCAATGGACCGATATCTCGGCACTCTGTTCTGGAAAATGATGAAATCAAGAGGCAGATTCAGGAGCTGTTGCAGAAAGGTCACATCAGACCAAGTTCATCACCCTGTGGGAGTCTGATCGTGTTGGTACAGAAGAAGGATGGGACGTGGAGACTCTGTATTGACTATCGGACGCTGAGCAAGATCACTGTCCAGAATAGGTACCCAATCCCATGGATTGATGAACTTCTGGACCAACTCCAAGGTGCAAAATATTTTAGTAATATTGACTGTATCACCAGGTACCAATTGAACCCTCTGATGTGTGGAAGACTGCCTTCAAAGCCAAGGAAGGCCTTTTTGAATGGCTAGTCATGCCTTTCGGGTTGACGAATGATCCCGCAACCTTCATGAGGATGATGGACGACATCTTGCGGCCATTCACCAATTGATTCATAGTGGTGTACTTGGATGACATTCTGATCTTCAGCAAGACTTGGGAAGAGCACCTTCATCACATCCGACAAGTCCTCCAAACACTGCGGCAACATAAGCTGTGTGCCAATCTGGAGAAGTGCATGTTTGGCATGACCCAGGTTCAATATCTGGGATACATTATTGATGAAAGGGGGGTGCATGTGGATCCAGCCAAGATCCAAATCATTCAGGATTGGCCAGCCCCGACCACTATAACAGAGCTTCGCAGCTTTCTGGGTCTTGCTAATTTCTACCGCAGATTCGTGTTGGGATTCTCTCATATCACTTGGCCCTTGAGTCAAGTCACCAAAGGAGGAGCAAGAGAAAAATTCTTTTGGTCAGAACCTCAACAGAAGGCGTTCAAAGAATTGAAAAATCGCCTCTGTTCTGCCCCAGTGCTCACCTTACCATACTTGCAGCAGCCATTTTAGATCGAGACAGATGCCTCTGACTATGCTATTGGGGCAGTTCTTACTCAACAGGGACATCCAGTGGCATATCACAGTGAGACATTGTCTGAGACAGTTCGCAAGTATCCCACCTATGATAAAGAAATGTATTCCATTGTGAAAGCCTGTCGACAATGGAAGCATTAAATTTTGGGGAAGGAAACAATCATCCACATAGACCACCGGCCCCTGCAATTCATACAGACACAAGGGAAGTTGCAGAATGATTGCCATCAGAAGTGGTCCACATATCTGCAACAGTTTCATTTGAACATCAAGTACAAGAAGGGTAGCACCAATAATGCTGCAGACTAACTCAGCCGACCACCGATCGTGGCACTCACCACCGTGCTCAACTCTTGTGGGCATGAGACTTCTGATTGGCCGCTTCTCTATGAGAGTGACCCAGAATTCCGCCACACTTACAAGGCACTCTTGGGGGCATGCAAGTTCCAAATTTTCACCTCCAAGATGCACTTTTATGTCACCTGGGACACCTTTGTGTTCCTTCAAGAGAGCGTGCCAAGATGATATGGGAAGCACACTACAGTTGAGTCGCTAGGCATTTCGGGGTTGAGAAAACAGTAGAAATACTACAGAATTATTTCTATTGGCCGAACCTTCGAAAGGATGTCGAGAAGCACATTAGATCCTGCACTGCTTGTGCCATTGCCATACCGACCGTCAAGAAGCAAGGCCTATATACTCCACTACCTACCCCTAGTCGACCTTGGGAATCCATCTCCATGGATTACATGTCGGGCCTGCCCTCTACTAAGAATGGCAATGACTGTGTTTTCGTGGTCGTTGAAAGATTCTCGAAGATGGCCATTATGGCGGCCTGTAAGAAGAATATCACAGCAGAAGCTACTGCTAAACTCTTCTTTGAACGAGTATGGGTGCACTTTGGGATCCCACAGTCTATCATATCAGATCGAGATAGTAGGTTCCTCAGCACATTTTGGTCCAGCCTCTGGTCAATGATGGACACAAAGCTCACCAAGTCCACAGCTTTCCATCCCCAAACAAATGGCCAGACAGAGGTCGTCAACAGAATGATTGTACACATTCTGCGCATGTACAATTCAAAGCATCCACGCACATGGGACGAGAGCCTCCCTTATGTACAACATAGTTATAACCGGGCTCTCCACAGTTCAATTGGCCATAGCCCCTTTCAGGTGGGCTTGGGATTCCAGCGACTATGTCCCATTGACGTAGCCATGTCATTTGCAGCTACTCAGGCCGATTCAGCGCACGTCCAGTCTGAAGTTGACAAAGCAAGTAGCTTCATCGAGCGCATTCAACACATCCGCCAACAAGTTCATGATATATTGGACAGAGCTAATGCGAAGTACAAGCAGCGCCATGATCAACACCGGGTGCCACACAACTTCCAGGTGGGCGATAAAGTATGGCTGCATTTGCAGAAGGAGCGCCTCACTGGACCTCACCGCAAGCTTCGCCCGCTCCGATACGGGCCGTACACCATCACCAAGGCTATAGGGAACAATGCTTTTGAGCTTAGTATTCCACCATTCCTTGGTCTGCACCCAGTCTTCAATGTGGATCGCCTTCGTCCTTACTTCCCACCTCTACTGGACACTTCGGACATTGCAGAACAACTCACACCAATAGAGTTAAACCCAGACTGCATGGAACAGGCCACCACAAATTGTATCATGGACATGCAAATCAAGAACACTCGCCAACAGAATATCCAACTGTATCGGGTTGTCAAAGCTGGCCAACTCCTGCACCAAGGAAAGTGGTTCACCAGGGACCAAGTTCAGCAGAAATTTCCTCATCTCATGGAGGAACTTAACGCAATGGGGACCATTGCTTCCTAAGGGGGAGGAATGATCCAGGTGGATATTGGTGGCCACCCGCCTATTCCACTTGGGCCCCCACCATTGTCTCTTTCAGTTTTTCAGTTTCGGCATAACTTACTATTTTTAGCAGTTTTTCGGGTCCTGAACTTCCGGAGCCGTTTTGAGGCCCTAAACGACGTTTTTTGGGTATCGTTTTACCAACGAATTTGATCATCAAATTCAAATTGAAAGTTGTATTCCTTGACAGAGCTTTCTAATGATGTATCATGTGCGTCAAATGGAGATAGTAGGCCAAAGTTACGTCCTTGGGAAGTTGAAACACCAATTTACCCAAACGGGCCCCATAGTTTTGGCGCTTCATCTCCTAGGGGTTAGGTTTTTGGATGTTTAGGGTTCTCCATTGTTTCTCAATAATAAATAGGCCCTCGAGCCTCATTGTAACTCAGTTCAAAGGCCTATAGCTGCCACATCTCTTCTCAGAGATAGCTACCAGTGCCGTAGCTAATTTTATTTCCATTCCGTCTGTAAGCAAATTTCAGTTTTTTGATATTGATGAAATGAAGTGTTATTTCCATTGCATCTTCGTATTTATGGTTATATGTTTATTCTATTGTGTTCCTGCATAAATCTAGATCAACAACGTATAGGTATTCAAATCTCGGATAATTTCTTTGTCATTTCCAATCAACAACATATCATCCACATACAAGACCAAATAAATAACGCGGTCATAATTAATTTAAAATAAGCACAGTGATCCTCCTTTCTTCTGGTGAAGCCAAGTCCCCATATATAGGTATCAAATTTCTGATACCACATCCTTGGTGATCGTTTTAACCCATACAGAGACTTCTTCAACTCGCACACCATTTCTTTCTTACCCTTCACCATAAATCCTTCAAAGTTGCTTCATGTAGATCTCCTCTTCTAGATCCCCATGAAGAAATGTTGTCTTCACATCCATCCTTGCTCTAAATCAAAATAAAATGCAGTAATAAATAAAATTAATCTACTGTAGAATTCACTTTGGCAACAGGAGAAAAAATATCACCAAAATCAATTCCCGACACCTGGGAATAACCTTTTGCTACCAACTGAGCTTTGTATTTCTCCACCTTTCCTTCTACATTCATCTTCTTCTTAAACACCCATTTCCTCCCGATGGGCTTCCTCTCCGTCGGCAACTCTACCAGATCCCATGTCTCATTTTTGTGCAAGGATGCCATCTCATCAACCATGGCCTCCTTCCAGAGTTTTCCATCCTCTGAATCTACTGCCTCCCTGACAGTTCTGGGATCATCATCAGTTATAGTTAAGGCAAAACCTGAACAAAAAGTAGATGGACTATACCTTTCTGGTTGCCTTCTTTCCCAAGTTGATCTTCTCATAGCTGGAGTTTGTGGCTCTTCCTCTTCTGAGCCTTCTTCTATTGTAGAGTTTGCTTCATCCTCCTTTAGCTCAAAATTTATCTTCTCAGGTTCCTTTGGTAGGAATTCATGTGTAACAACATCCTTCACTTCTCTAAACACCACATCTCGACTATACACAACCTTCCTTGTTTTTGGGTTCCAAAGCTTGTAACCCTTTAAACCATCCTTATACCCAATAAAGATGCACCTTTCAGATTTATTATCGAACTTGGTCCTTTTCTCCTTTGGAACATGTACATATGCATCACATCCAAATACCCTTAGATGTGAAAGAGAGGGTTTCTTACCAGTCCATACCTCATGTGGGGTCTTATCCTCCAACGTTGATGAAGGTGATCTGTTAACTAAGTAACATGTAGTCTCCACTGCCTCTGCCCAGAATTCTTGTCCTAACCCGGTACCACTGAGCATGCTTCTTGCCTTTTCCATCAACGTTCTGTTCATTCTTTCTGCAACTCCATTTTGCTGAGGTGTGTATGGAGTAGTCTTCTGTCGTGCTATACCACACTTCTTACAGAACTCTTCAAATTCATTCTTGCATAACTCCCCACCATTATCTGTCCTCAGCGCCTTTATCTTCTTCTCTGTCTGGTTTTCCACCAGAGCCTTAAATTCTTTAAATTTGTCAAAGACTTCAGATTTTTTCCTCAAGAAATATATCCATGTATTCCTTGAGAAGTCATCTATGAATGAAACATAGTACACAGACTTTCCCAGTGATGGAACTGACACAGGTCCAAACACATCACTGTGCACAAGTTCTAATATCTTGTTCGCCCTCTTAGCACCAGAAGGAAAACTCACCCGATTCTACTTCCCATATACACAATGTTCACAGAATTCAAAATCCAGAGAGCAATTAGACATAACTTCTACCATACTATTTCTATGCAGTATCCGAAGGCCCTTCTCTCCAATATGTCCAAGCCTTTGATGCCATAGCATGGTCTTTTCTCCAGAGACAACTAGGCTTTCCGCTCCACTTTCAGGAACCATAGAACTGTTACAACCATCAATAACAGTGCTACCTTGTAGCTTGTACAGAGTTCCAGTATGAACTCCCCGCATTAATACAAGTGCTTCCTGAACCATCTTGCAGGCATCTTTCTCGAACATTGTTTTTACACCTGCATCATCCATCTTGCTTACAGAAATCAGATTTCTGGCCAATGCAAGAATATGTAGAACACCAGGAAGTGTTCTAATCCTTCCACCTCATAACTCCAGCTTGACATTTCCACGTCTAATGATTTTGGCCTTCCTATCATCCCCTAGGAAGACATCACCATCATATTTCTCATACTCACAGAACCATTCCCTATGGGGAGTGAAGTGAAAGGATGCACTTGAGTCAATCAACCATGACTCATGATCTACATGTGTATTTGAAGAAGAAGCCAAATACACATCCCCACCTTCATCCGAGGTGGTTTTTTCCGCTACAGAAGGAGGATCATCAGATCCCTTTCATTTCTCAAGAGCTTTAGATCTGCACTCCTTTTTGTAGTGCCCTTCCTTTCCACATTTCCAGCATACCGTTACAAACTTTCCAGGAGATTTAGATCTCCCTATAGATTTGGATCTCCCACTCGAAACCTTATTCTTGTTTCTGTTTTGGGACCTTCCTCGTATAGATAAAGCATCTCCATTCTGGCCCTCCATATTTCTCCGTCTCATTTCCTTCGACAGCAAGGCTGAGACAATGTCATTAAAATTCAAGGTAATTGTATTGCTACATATTGCAATAACCAGACTATCCCACGAGTCTGGTAGAGAACACAACAAGTTGATGCACTTATCTTCATCTAAGATTTTAATATCAACAAATGACAACTGACTTACCACAGTATTGAAGGCGTTCAGATGCTCTGTCACTGAGTCTCCATCCTTCATCCTCAGGTTATACAACTTTTTTCGCAGGAACAAATTATTCACCAGAGACTTACATTGGTACAAAGTCCCAAGTTTTTCCCACAAATTCTTCACCGTAGCTTCCCTAGATACATTCAAAAATACTGAATCTGAGACACACAACCGTATTGTGCTCTTAGCCTTCTGATCTAGTTTCTTCCAGTATTCATCTGACATTGCCATTGGTTTAGTACTTGGATCTACCACGATCCACTGATCTTTATCCACCAGCAGATCCTCCATCTTGAGCTTCCACAACTCAAAACTTTGACCATTAAATTTCTTGACCTCTATCTTTCCGTCGCTCGCCATCTTCTTTCACCACAAGAATTGATCCCGCAGATCTCCCACTGAATAGGGTCTACCTCAGGCCCGAGCAAAAAACCCTCAGTAGCAAAGGCGTCCCCTTGAAGCCAAAACAGCTCTGATACCAAATGTAGGTTTTAACCCTAAGCAAAAATTATCTACACACGAATATTATAATAGAAAATAAACAATAGTGAGAGCATAAAACATAAAACAGATAAACACAGAGATTTTCCCCTGGATCCCAAATCGAGACGACCAGCTTGATTTTTCATTATATTCCTTAATTGTTACAACACACACACACACACACACACACACACACACATATATATAGATATATGCCGAAGCATACATAAACCACAATCCATTAACCCTAGATTAGAACATAATTGTAGTCCCCTTGACCGGATCTACAAAATACCAGGGGCAGAAAACCATCTTAACCCAAAACCATGTGAAAAATCATGCACAAAAAATGGGTGGGTCTGCACACCAAAAAAAATTTCACCAGGGTGCTGCCTCCCCCCTTGTGACCCCCCTGCTATGCCCGGTGGAACATACAGCGCATGGGGCTAATCGTGGAAAGAATATAACACATACCCAACATAGGTGGTTGGGTAGCCACAAATCCTTGCTGAGGGAAAGGATTAGTAAGCACAGCCGACTGGCTAGGCGTAGCACTAGGAGGGACGGAAGGGGAGGCTTGTTTTCCTCGCAATGTTGCTTGAGACTCCCACATCTGCCACATCTATGGTAAAAGAAGACAATCATGTGTGTAATAACCATAAACACTACAACAAGAACAGGGCTTCTTCGTGTGAATAGGCCTATCCTACTTGGGTTGAGTGCCCTGTTGCTGGCTCATACTGTTAGGAGCATTACCTTGATTAGGTCTAGGATTACCAAAGGCAGATTGATTTTGACTGCCTTTCCTCTTCTTTTTGGAAGGAGGAGGATTATTCGTGCCCTGCTGTGTGTACACCTGCTCCTGAGGTGGTAGTGGCTACTATTGCAGGGGTTAAGAAGGCAAGGGAGGTGGAGGTGCTAATGTTGGAGGAGCCGGAGCACCAGGCTGTGGATATAGATAATAAGGAGGTTGGGTAACATTTTGGTAAACAGAAAGTTGGGAAAAAAGAGGAGGCATGCCTATCTTGGATACATGCTACCGAGAGGGGGAAAAGTGCAGGAGGTGCTGGTCCCCCCCCAAGGAAAGCCATAGCCCATGGGAGGTTGAGCATATGGATTAGAGAGAACTCCAACGATACCGTCGACAGCGTGAGATGCCCCTGGTGCGTTGGAACCAATGGGTCTTGGAAGATAAAGTAGAATGGTGTAAACATAACCTGACTGAGCGTAGATCAGGTCATTTTTTAATGCAATTTGGAGAGCGGCTTCTTCGGTTTGAGGAAAGTGAGATGCGACATATTTTCCGATAGGTGGAAAGAGAGATCTAAGGAACCAGTCCATGTAGACACGGTCTTCGAAGGTAGGAGCTCAACATAGGCTCTTTCTTCTCTACCATTCCTGGACATGGTCAGATAGGGGGGTCACAGACGATTGATGAAAAGAAGTCAAGAGTTTGGTACCAGTGTCATAACAAAGGGAAGCTGGAAGTAAGACATAAAAGCCTGGGCAAGAGTCTCAAAGGCGGTATGAGAGGAAGGGGCCTGATCAACATACCACTTATAACTTCACTAGTAAGCGTACGTTGGAACAACCGAAGACGGATAGATTCATCGGTAATGGAGTTAGATGCACACCACATGTGGAAATATCGAACATGATTTGTAGGATCTTCTCTAGTGTTGGGGTTCCTATGTTTTGGCCAGATTAGAAAAACCAAAAGATAAGACAACATCAAACTGCTTTGGGATTCAAGGATCTAGCCCTCTTGAATCCAGAGAGGGATCTCTCTATGAATGAGCTTAAAGATGTGATCTTTAAAACCTGAAATGTGATATTAGGCTAGTTATGAAGAGATTGGGTTTTGTTTTGTTTGTTTTGGTTGGGCAAAGACATGATGAAGGTGAAGGCAGTTTCAAAATGAAGGGTGAAGGTGTCTACAGGTGAAGGAATGATTTGGCTGACAGAAAGGAAAAGACAATTTTAACCCATTGGGCTATGGAGTCATAGGATTATTTTAATTGGACAGCAAGGCTCAAGCAGGATCCATGGGGCAAGTCACTTATGTCAAACGATCTTTTAAGGTGATTTTATGGAATGAAACATATAGGAAATGGAGAACAAACAAATTAAGAAACAGTGAAACAGCCTAAGATCAAGTAATTTCTTTTAAACTATATTTCTTCAACATGTACTTAAAGAAAAACATATGAGTATTCTGATATTAGGTTAGTACCTTTAAACTAGCCTGCATTGAAGTACTTTTAGTTAGAAAACATTAAAAAAAATAGTTGAACAACTTAAGAGTAAGTGCCTTTAAACTACCCTGCTTTCAGCATGTTCAATAAGAAAAACATAAAAGTATTCTGAGATCAGGTTAGTACCTTTAAACTAGCCTTCATTGAAGTAATTTAAGTTAGAAAACATTAAAAAACAATTGAACAGCTTAAGATTAGGTAAGTGCCTTTAAAATACCCTGCTTTCAGCATATTCAATAAGAAAAAAAAATTATTCTGAGATCAGGTTAGTACCTTTAAACTAGCCTGCATTGAAGTACTTTCAATAAGAAAACATTTAAAAATAGCTGAACAACTTAAGATCAGGTAAGTTCCTTTAAAATACCTTTCTTTCAGCATATTCAAATAAGAAAACCACAAATAACAGTGACAAAGAGCAATTTATATCAGGCAAGTGCCTTTAAACTGACCTGCATTGATGTACTCTTCAAAGAGAACATTCAAATGAAGAAAACATAGACAATAAAGCTTTCAGTAAGAGTAGGGTAATGTTGAGAGTAAATCCTAGCTCTATGTTTGCTACTCTTTATCAGAGAAAGTGATCAGAGTGAAAACATTAAGAAAAATAACAATTGATAGTGAGGAACACATCACCATTGACATAAATCACGATCCCATAAATCAGCAGCTTGTATTTGATGTTTCGAACTAGTTACAATCAGCAAGCCCGGTGGGTCTCTACAACTTCAAACTTCTCATATCAACGTCTGTATCTTCAAGTTGCAAACAGGGCATCAGTAGCTTCAGAAACCATTACATGCACTTAGATTTCCAGAGACCAACAACTACTCATCTTCTACATAATTATTTATAGAATAATGAGGAGGTGGGATCTGATAAAATATCTCCTGGGTCAATTAATACAGATTGATGACTCTTCGGCCTTTGAAGGGCTCGATGAAGTAATTTACAGATAATCTGTCTGTATTAAATTGATGTACATTTATGAATTGAGTTCAGTGGGAACCTTTGTTGACTTTTGAGGCTCACTTTCATGTTTGAAGTAACTCCATTGCTACTCCCCGAGGTCTAATGATCGAAAATATTAGCTTCTAGGCTGCTCTTAATCTTTTAAAATAGTTTTGCCGACAATTAGAGATAAGATCCTTCAGTAGTATTATTTGTTCGGCTGTCTTTGGGAAAATACCTCTTGTTTGTAATAATGACTAAGCCTTCTTTAATTACCATGAGGCTGCAGGTGCCTTTTAGGAGCTGGAGAGGTTTATTTACTTTAGTTCAGTGTTTTCAGGATAGATCATGCTCGGTCTGTGTCTTCGGTCTTCTGTTCTGGTATAAACTGATACTCTTTAACTGTGATTTCAAAAACACAATGTCTTGTTGATGTGCAGGCTGTGGAGGGCTTATAAGGCATCAATGCCTCATGAAATGCTCATGAAAACATCGAATCCGCACCTCGCGAATGGTTTCCATTGATGAATCATTGGCATGGGAAACATCTTTCCCGACCCTTTGGCCTTTTCTTTCAACATAATGGAAAACCTTCATTACCTGAAAAATTCAACAAATATATCATAAAATCCTGCGTTTTTTGGTTTACTACT
The DNA here is from genome assembly GCA_034641835.2 of Pinus albicaulis. Taxonomy (NCBI): domain Eukaryota; kingdom Viridiplantae; phylum Streptophyta; class Pinopsida; order Pinales; family Pinaceae; genus Pinus; species Pinus albicaulis. The sequence continues at coordinate 16,348,203 of CM076575.1, forward strand.
ACAGAGGCATGGGATGAGAGTAGAGCCGTTGGATGGCATCATAAAAACGGTGGAGATTAGCCGAGAGGAGGTTTAAAAGGAGAAGAAATAAGAATTGAACAAAACTGTTGATCGTGCAATGATTGACGGTGGAGATCGGTCTTGAAAACCCTTTGGTGAAAGGTGGAGGGCGATAGTATGAAGTGAGATTAGATCTGGGCCGTCTGATCTAGACACGTGGACGGTCCAGATGTAATCAGAGGATCACAATCAGCGGGAGGGAAATAAGGGTGCGATGAAAATCTCTGATGCGATTGCGCTATTGGGAGGGCCAATGCGATTGAGAAATGACCATTGATCTAAGGATCAAACAACGACGGGGAATGAATCGGAGGGATGGGCAATCGGGGGGACAAAAAAATGTATGCGATTGAAACATTTCGATGCGATTGAAACTTTGCGATGCGATTTAAACTTTGCGATGCGATTTGCGTAGGCCGTTGATTAGCTTTAGATCAACGGTCAATATATTTCAATTTTTTGCACCGGCGGAAACCCTTATACTTTATAAAAAACCCAATTTTTCACATAATACAAAGTTTTGGTAAGTCGGGCGGAATATATATATATATGATGGCTGGCGCCCGATTGTGGGGCCCTTTGGTTATATGGAATACAATGGCCCCAGGGATCTACATAATAAAGGCCAATTGCATCGGAACTTCGGGCCCGGTCTTTCAATCAACCCATTTGGATTTCCCCGATGCGATTGCGCATCGGTATTTTTAATCTAACCATTTTAATATTTAACACGTGACTTTGGCATTTATATCAAAACTTTGGGAAAAATGGGTTTTGGGATTTATGAAAGAAATAACGGACCAAATATGGATTTTCAAAAAGGTTCAACGCCCAATTGCGGGCCCAAAGGGTTATATATATGAGAACAATATGATCGGAGGTTATGACTGTAAGGCTTAATCGCATCGGAACCATTCGGCATGGCACAAAGACTTGCGCTCTTGGGTTTGTGTGATGTGATTAGCGCTGAAAGGTTCTAGTGCTTGGTCTTAGCACCATGGGCATACGGTGGGGAAGTGGTTGAGACTTGGCTCAAAGGGGTTTAAACCCTTAATAAGAAATTGGTTTTTTCGTAGATTTTCAATGGTTTTTAAAGGGCTTTAGGGGTTTCGATAGAGTTTAAAAAGGAGTTTTAAACTCAGCAAAGGAAATTTTATGAAGGGGAGATGAGGAAAATGGAAAACAGAGGAAAATGATGGGAAAATATGAAGGTTAGTTTCTGAGCGGGGGAAGGGGAGAGAAGGGGATTTTGCAGCAGTTTTTGTCATGGAATTTTTAGTAGAATTTTTTATTTTTTGAAGGGAAACAGTAGTGAAGACCTTTAGACATGAGCATGAGATCTTACAAAGGCTTCAAGAGATAACACTTTTGCCATGAAAGTGTTTCTTGAATATTGAACAATGTTTTGGCCACCTTTTGATAGAAAATTTTTTATAGGTGACCAACATCTAGTAAGGCCTTCAAACTTGGGGATGTCGGAAGGGAGCTTAGTTGGCATAGAAGGAAAGCTAGAGTAATTGTGTATAGGTTCATTTATCAACTGGTAAAATTTGAGAAGGCTAAGACCTGCCATGAAAGGGAGCAACGGTTACCACCAGCATTGGGTATTGCACCAAACATGTTGAAGGTGACAGGGGGAGGACCGAAGGAAAAACGAGAAGGAGAACCCAATGAACCAGAAGAAGAGTCAGAGTGCGGACTCAGTGGAGGAATAACTCGAATCCTACACTAACGAGTAATTCTTCCTACCAGAAACTGATGATGAAGGCCAAGAAGTCTCCGGGATGAATGCCTTTGTGGCACGATGATGACGACACAAACATGGTGCAAAGGAAAAAGAGACTGACAAGGGCAGGGAGGTGCAAGATCAACTAACTACAATGTCAAAAAAAGGGCAAAGAGGTGCAGGATAAATTGATTTCAATGTTTTAGAGTCTTTTCTCGGCGGTATTAACCAAGCCCTTTTTCTCTTTGGGTGTGTGTGCAAAGTGTGTAAATTTTAATTTTAAACCTAGACGTTTGTAGAGAAAAAGAAAAAGTATGTTGTGTAACTGAAAATAAACCTGCAGATAACAGTATATGAAACTGAAATAACAGAAAATTAAACAACTAATAATGCAATAATCTAAACCCAAGGAGGCGGGCTTCTCAACACCTAGTCTGTAGGTGGGTAAAAAAAACTAATCAAAACACACTAAAATGGCCAATAGATCTGTTAGTGTCGGTATCTTCAGCCCTCTGTCAGTGATCAAAATCCTCTTGTTGCATTGCATATTAGGTGTCCCACTCATTCAACTGCATTCCATTCGGAGCATCGATCATCTGACAGTAGTGGCTTGTTGCTCACGTCCCTCATGGCTTTTACCTGCTGGCCTATTTCTGTTCATTAAGATCATTTACAGTCACTTTTTGCCTCATAGTTTGCAAAGAGTTATTTTTAGGGTTTTGATGTCATTAGGTCTAGGGTTTCATTAATAAGGTCTTCAGAATGCCCAATAATGGTCAGCAGGCACATGAGGAGTTTGATATAAGGTTTCATACTACAAATTTCATCATCATATGCTTAATAATGTATTTTTCTTCAAAACTCTGTTTTGAAGAAAAATAGATTATTTCATCTTTGTGTATAAATGCAATGTAATTTTAAGTTTTCTCAGTTGTAATAATATTATCAATGGCAACGCGGTCGCCTTTTTCAAGCTCCAGCCATCCATTCCCTACAAGAACAAACAGAAAGGACATCATTCAGTCAAAAAGTCAAATTGAAGCAAAACAGAGTTTTTTTTTTTTAAACTGTCAAAGTCTAAAACATTGCAAAGTGGGATTTTTGAAAAGAAGAATCAAAATCCTTGGCATATAAAACATTTTCATCTTTCATAAGCTCATTTGTATGCTAAGATAATAGGAGTGAACCAAGGAGAATTCGTGAAGAGCAAAAGAAGCAGTTTGAAGGCGATTTGTGCAAATTTCTCCTGCGCGACACATTGGCTGGGTGTCGCGACGCATTGGGTTGGCCCCCACTGTGTTAAGAATACACTGGCACAGCGCATAGGAGTTATGCAGCGCATTAGGTTTGTTGCACGATGCGTAGGGCTAGAAAACAAATTCATGATTATTCCTCTCACAATTTCAAATCGCCTCGATCCCTCTTTGTCCAAGTAAGTCAAGCAACCTCTCCATTGCCAATGAACATGTGTTTTGTGTTGTTTATGAGAATTTAAAAAAGAAAGATTCAAACCCTATTATCTTGTTCAAAGGATTGTTTCCTTAGGGTTTAGAAATTCGTTTTGTGCCTATCACTCCTACTTCCCCACCTTGTATCCCCTCATCACTGTTATTCTTGTACCATTTCCCTATTCCCTCATATCACTAAATCATTCATTTCCTATCCCATTCCCACTATCCCACATCCCAATTATAAATTTCCCAAACCCCAATGATATCCAAAAAAACCTAATGGTTGTCCCTGAAATATTTAATTGACATATTTCACTTAGCAATATCCCATCATCTTCCCTACTCTCTCCCTCCATAGTCCCTCCCATATTATTACATATTTGGCAACAGAACCAAAGACACCAAACTCCTCATATTCATCCAAGACAACCAAAACTTTGGAAATCATGGAGACATATACTTCTTATGACCAAGACAGTCACTCCACAACTGAATTGCGTGCACCTAGAAGACCTCACAAGAGTGGTAGACATGTGAGGGAGGAGCCCACTTCGTTGGCTAAGCTGCAGGCTTGTCCACTTGCTATGACATGTTTTCAACAAGAGTCTTGTTATCAATTTTGTGAAATGGTTGCTAGGGTCCATCACCATCAAGAGCTGGCCCGATTGTTTGTGTTTCATTTACATGATAACCAAGTCACCCTTGCAGGTGTGACATTCACTTTAACACCTGAAACTATCTCTCAAGCAACCAAAATTCCAAATGTTCGAGAACAATAGAACAAAAGGCAGCAAGTTGACAGGGTACACTATGAGCCATATATCAAGCCTAGTTTTGTGAGACAAATCAGTATAGTTTTTCCCTTCTGGTTCCTAAAGGATTCATATGCTCCTCTGATGAAAATTATTATCAAATATTTCAGTTGTAAGCGCCGGTTTTCTCGTCTTTATGCCTATCATATCAAGTTGCTGATGCACTCTACCAGGGCGAGGATGATGAACCTCCCTTATTTCATTTTCCAGAATATTGAGAATATGACCACTCCTGAGTAGCAATATAGCAGTATATATCACTTTGCACTCATCAAAATTGTGGTTATGCATCAGCTCAGCTTGCAGGATATTTCATGGGAGGATTTCATTTATAATTATTTCTTCACGGCTTCTCAGGTACCTTTGGAGGTTTTTCATGAGGCAGTTGAGCCTTCACATCAGCATGAAGGTCATGAGACACAGACCACTAGTATTCTGATGTTTGTCACTTATTAGAGAGGCACTAGAGGTTTGTTTGCAGCAGCCAGGTGAGTATTATCTCCACTCGGGGTGGAAGGGGTCTCGCTTCCTTCATTAGTAGTACAGGTAGAGGACAAGGGTAAGAGGCCAATACATGATGAGGGGCCTTCTGAAGGCCAAGATACAAATTTCATACTCATTGATGATGAGTTGGGCTCTCCTAGCTCAAAGCTGAGAGAGGTTTTTCAGGAGAAGAAGGCGGAAGTAAACACTTTGTCCGTCAAGTTGCAAAGAACCCAATGGATAATCAACTACCTTGAGTAGAGAAACAAATAGTTGGAAGATAAGCAAACTATAATGGAGTTGTAAAATATACGTGAAAACCGTCTAGCTACCCAAAGGAGCCAAAGTGAGATGACATCCATTGAGCAAGAGATCGAGGCTGATCGTGAAACTTGGCTTGAAAGGGTAAATGTTCATTTGTAAAAGTTTTTGAAGAAGGCCAACAAGGAAAAGAACATGTTGAGGCACATGGCGAATCATTATTGGGCAAGAAATCATGTTTGCAAGGCACTAATCAAGATCCTAAAGGATAAGTTGAAGACGGCCTTAAAGCGTCGGAAAAGGCAAGCTAGACTTCAGATTTTGGTCGAGGCTTCCTTGACCCAGTAGAGTACATGATGGAGGACGTTCAACCCAAATTTCAAGAAATCTGGGACACATTTTGCAAATTTTGTTTTTTTTGGCCTAAACACAGATTTTTCAGCTCCTCTGGGGTAAAACTTTATATTTTTAGATTTTTCATGAACATTTATGCATTCCTACCCATGGACAAGAGATTCTGACAGGTTTTTGGCTTCCATAAGGGTCAAAAACACCCTAAAAATGACCTTTCTGCCCCTTTTTGGACACACAGGAAGTAGTGTTGGGAGAACTCATTTTGCGAGGGGAAAATGAAGACCAAATTCAGAAATTCCACTTGTGTTGGAAAATAGACATGCAGACCTTTCCAACAAGGCCACTTGGAGTCAATTTGGACACCAGGAAGGCCTTCAAAAGTAGCTCCAAACTAGCGCGACGAATTGGGGATTTTGCTCATTTTTGACTTAGTAACTTTGTTTTCCGCCTAGTTTTGGACAGTTTGACTTTCTTACTCCCAAATGTTAAAACCATGATGTAATTTGATGTAATTTGATGGGTGTTGATGTAATTTTGTTCAATTTTAGCTCATGGAGGTAGATTCATCCATCAAAAGGTGAATTGCAACTAAATGAATAAGTTTCCTATCTTATAGAGGCAAGTTGTTCCACTGCCTATTTTCTAGTTCTTAGTTTAGATCTTGTTGAAACAGCTCCTAAAATTGTGCGCTCGACCCCTAGAGGCTGGGGATGAGTTATGCTTGTCTATATCTTGTAATTTTTTTAGTCATTTGCTTGGCTGGACACTTGGGAATGCTTTAAGCATCATTGTACATTTCATCTCTGCAGTTTGGCAAAGGAATAGACCAGGGTTTGTAGCACTCCTTGGGATTCATGTGGCTCTTTGTTTTGATGATGTGTTTCTATTTGTTAATGTAATTTTACTGGTACTTTATGTGTATCATCTTCGCTTTTATTTCTTCTTAAGTTAAACAAACAAGGATAAAGGTGGAATTCAATAGATTTGCAGTACTCTACCTAGAGTTTGTTTAATTTTCTATGTTTTCAACTGATTGAAGAGGATTCATGAAATTATCTTGCCCTTTTCAACTCCTCACCAGTCTGATCTATCCATTTCATTCAAAATTGAAGCGTCAAAACAATTTCCTACCTTGCCCCATTCAGATCCCTGCAAAACTGCTCATTTCCCAGACCTAAAATCTTCCCTTCCTTTTGATCCAACAAACACCCTCAAAATCAAATCAAACTCTTTTACATATATACCTAGCCTAAAATCAATCTTTATTCAAGTCATCTCAAGCTTCACTGATTATTTTTGCTGAGATTGACCAGGAGAGAGCCCTCTCCCGATCTGGTAGGGCTAGCTACCAGATTAAGCATGGTTTGATGTTACCCTAGACTTTGCCTTCCTTCAGCCTGAGGTAGATCTAGGCCATAACATAGTGGCGACCATACTAGGGAATCTCAAAATTGTTTGCTTGTTAGTGTTATTTGTTTTTTAAGCTACAAACGGAGCCTGAAGTTATGCCAGGTAGCCTTTGAAATGCTCTTGCTTTGCATTAGTCAAAGTAGATAAACATTGCTTCAGTCAATCTCCAATCTAGTTTTATAAACGTAACATCTGACTTGTAAATTTCCCCAGTATATCAGATGATTCTGGACTTTTGGGTGATGAGTCTAGAATTTGATAGGCTGAACAAGTTGCTTTTGTCCGTCTGATTTTTGGGAATAATTCAACACACTGGCTTCCAGACGACACACCAGAGCTAATCCGGATCCCGATCCACCTCCTATGTATGAAAATCCCAATCTTATTTCTAGAATCCTTCATCGAGAAAGTCCTATGATTCCTGTTTTCAAATCTCATTCATGTCCTGTTGTTTTTGAGTATCTTGAAGATCTTGAGTTTGATGAACAATTTGAATTGTCATTGTTTGAGACTAAGTCTGAAAGTGCTATCAATTCTACTGTCCTAAATCCATATTTTGTCAAATATCTTGAAATTGAAAAAGCTAATAGATCCATTGATAGTTACATCTTGAATATTCATAATTCCATTGTGGCAACGAACATATCCGAATTCATAGAGTCTGCATCTGCAAATCTTGCGTCATCCGCAATTAAATCTAGTTCACAAATACCTACCGAGCCTCCTTTCATTCCCACCATTCCCGTGCAACCTTATATCTCTGATAAAAAATCTACAGTAGTATTGCCTCCCTCCACACCACATACACCTCATGCATCAACTTCTCTGACTCCTCCTATATCCCCAAACCCGGTTGTAAATCCACCTAGAGCAATGGCTGCCCGATTTGCACCCCTTGCATTGCCTCAAAACTTGGATGACATGCCCGCCGACTATCAAAGAAAAATTCCATTTTTTGATGGCACTCCTCAAAGTGTTACTGCTCAGCAACATGTGGATAGGATGGTAGATTTCTTTGACCTTCATGAGATTGATGTAGAAAATGTGACAATGAGACTGTTTGTACAAACCTTTGGAGGCGAAGTAAGGAAGTGGTTCAGAGCTTTTCCGGCTAGAAGTATTACTACATTTCCTAATCTTCATAGAAAATTCTTGGATCGATGGGAAGTGAAGAAAGAGCCTCTTTCGATCCTTTCCAAATATGACAATATCAAGCGGAATGTTGGTGAGTCTATTCAAGATTATTATATTAGATTCAATTATGTTTACAATGCAATTCTTGCTGATATAAAGCCACCTAGGGGGTCAGATTTAATTAAGTTTCCAGATTTTTTTGATCCTAACATGGCCTATCAATTAAGAGAAAGAGATCCGGGCACTTTAGAAGACATGCAAAAAATTGCAGTCAGTGTTGAAGCTAATTTGAATGCCAGGACAGCTAGAATGAAAGCTGAAAAGAAAGTAGCAATAAAGGAAGAGGTTTCCACTTCAGATCAAGTGCTCCGTAAGATGGAAAATATGTTTGAAAGATTAACAATTGATAAGCCTAAATCGAAAATCAGAAATCCTAACTTCCGTGGTCAACAGCAACCACAATTTAGAATCAAGCAAAGAGAGCAGCGAGCACAAGAACCAACAGTACAACAGCAAGTGAAGACACCCTTACAGCAGAATTTTGTTCATGGTCCGGAATCAGATTATGAGGAGGATGTAGTCAGAGAAGAGAATCATTTCCTTACACCTGATGATATGCCAATTTTTATCACTGAAGATGAGGAGTATTCTGAAAACTCAGTTGTACAAAAGGACGAGAATTTCATCTTGGCAAATAAGACAGCTCTTGAAGAAGAGTCCGATGAATATCAGAGGGGGTACATGAATGCCTTGACCGCCCAGCAGTGAAAATATTCACTCAGAAGTAGAGATGTGCCCATTAATCCAATTCAAAAGAGAAAGGAAGCTACATCACCAAAGAATGATTCACCCATTGTGCAGAAGAAGGGGAAAGAGACAGTTGATCCCACTACTAGCAAATCGCCATCAGCAAATGAAAGATCCAATTAGCCAAATGTATCAAAGGAGAAAACTAAAAATAAGGATGTTCCAGCTAAAGAGGTAGAGAAAACTTCAATTTTTAACTTAGAAAATGAAATTTCTAAGTTAAAAGTATCCATTACTTTGACTAAATTGATGAAGAATAGCAGCTATAAGGGTCAGGTGTCTAAGATTTTGAGTTTAGATCCAATGTTTCATATGGTAAACATGGAAGATGATCAACCTGAGTTGATTTTTGGTCCAGCATTGGATGGTGAGTCTCCAAATAGTGATGCACCTCCTTTTTACATCAGCCTTAGATTGCACGAATATGTATTAAACAATGCCATGTTTGATTCCAGAGCTTCTCATAATCTCATGCCTAGGGAAATCATGGAGAAATTGGGATTAGATATCACTAGAAAGTATCATGACCTTTATTCTTTCGATTCTAGTAGAGTAATATGCATTGGGCTTATCAAAGATTTGGTGGTCAGTTTGGATCATATTCCGACTAAAAATGTTTTGATGGACGTGGTTGTGGCGGATATTCCTCCGAGATTTGGCATGCTTCTTTCCAGATCTTGGGGAGAGAAACTTAAAGGGACATTGCAGCTTGATTTATCCTATGCTACTATTCTCGTGTTCGGTCAGATGAGGAAATTATACCGGGAGAAAAAGATGAAGTATATGATTACTAGCAAGGAGAAACCGGTAAATCATCCAATCAATTATGTACATACTGATTTAGAATAATTTGTTTTGTATTCAGATAGCTTTAATGATGTAAATAGTTAATTAGTTGAAGTAGAACACATTCCGGAAATCACTGAAAAATTTTAGAGAGGTCCTAAAGAAAGAGAGACAAAGACTTGATAGTACCGCTGAGCAATCAGCCTTGTGACAACAACAAAATTTTGATGGACAGCAAGCAGAAGTAACAGAGAAAACAAAATTTTAGCATTTGTAAGAGGATGAAGATGGTTTGTGGACCATGGATTTTGATGGTGTGGTAGGAAATGATGGTGCTGGAATTGGCATTTGGGTACGCAGCCCTTTTTATTCCCTAAACAAAGTGCCAAGTAATGTAAGGGTATGTTCTTATAAATTGGCGTTTGATTGTTCAAATAATGAGGCTGAATATGAAGCTTTAATTGCTGATCTGAAAATTCTTAGAAAGTTAAATGCCAAAAGGATTGCAGTGTATGGCGACTCCGAGTTAGTTATCAAGCAAGTGAAAGGTGAATATCAAGCTAAGCATCGTCAAATGCGGGCCTATCGCAATGCGGTATTAGATATCTTGAGATTGTTTTCAGATTATACTTTGACATCTGTCCCTCGTATTTAGAATGGCATTGCAGATGCACTTGCAAAAGCAACAAGTAATTTGAAAATTCCGATGAACTCAAGCAACAAATTTGAAATTCATGTGAAGCATCGTCCGACTGTCCCTGACAATGAAAGGTATTGGCAAGTGTTTCAAGATGACGAAGAAATTGATGAATTTTTGTAAAATGAAGGTAAATTCAAAGATACTTCTATTGATGGGGAGCACGATTATGGTGAGGCGGATGTGCAAGTCAATCAGATGGAAGTTCTGCAGCTAAAGGATAATGTCATTCCGAAAGGTCTCATACCTTTAGAGGAGCTTTTCGACCAAGATTATGTAGCTCAAAAACCGACTTTGCGACCAACCGAGAAAGGAGTTGAGGACGTGAACATTGGATCAGCAGAAAATCCTAAAATGGTGAAATTGTCTAAAGCATTGACCCCAGAGGTAAAAGCAAAGTATATTAGTTTATTATCTTCCTTTGCTGATGTATTTGCTTGGGATTATTTAGATTTGAAGAAATATGACACAAAAATAATTCAGCATACCATTTTGATTAAGCCAAATCAAAAGCCCTTTCAGAAAAAAATTGAGAAGAATAAATCCAAAGTTGTTGCCCTCAATAGAGAAGGAAGTGAATCGGTTGTACAAAGCTGGTATCATCATCCCCATAATATTTTAATATTGGATTTCAAATTTGGTGCCCATGCACAAGAAAACAGGTGAGATTCGTTTATGCATTGATTTTCGAAATCTGAATAAAGTATCTTTGAAAGATAACTATCCATTGCCCAAAATGGATCACATAATTCAGCGAGTAGTTGGAGCATCCCGCATGTCGCTACTCGATGGTTATTCTGGTTATAGCCAAATTCTAGTCCATGAAGATGACAGAGATAAAACAACGTTCACCACTCCGTGGGGAGCTTTCCATTATGCTAAAATGCCTTTTGGTTTGAAGAATGATGGTGTGACCTTTCAGCGAGCAATGGATATGGAATTTGCAAATGAAAAATATGTTTTTCTAGTTGTGTATCTTGATGATTTGATATTTTTTTCTAATTCAGATGAAGAGCACCTTTATCATTTGAAGATTGTATTTTAGCGGTGTAGAAAATATGGTGTATCTCTCAATCCAAAGAAGAGTTTGTTTGCCATGGATGAAGGCAATCTTCTTGGTCATATTATATCAAAAGATGGCATCCGCATTGATCCAGCTCGAGTCGAAGCTATTTAGCAAATTTATCTTCCCCGAAAAAAAAAGGAGATCCAATCATTCAACAGTAAGATGAATTTCTTACGTCGCTTTGTGCCCAATCTTGCAGAAAATTTAAGGGAAATCACAAGCATGCTCAAGAAAGATAGTGTAGTGAAATGGACTAAGGAAGCAGTAAATTCTTTCAATTTAGTAAAATTGGCCCTTTCTTCAACTCTGGTTTTGATCAGCCTGAACTATACTCAGGATTTTATTTTGTTTTCATTTGTCTCGGATCATACTATGGCAGCAGTCTTGATGCAGAAAAGAGATCAGCTTGAAAAACCAATTGCTTTTTTTAGCCGAACCATAAGAGATGATGCCTTAAAGTATAATATTATTGAAAAGAAAGCTCTTGCCTTATTGAAAGCATTGAAAGACTTTCGAGTATATATTCTACATTCTCACATTCTTGCTTATGTTCCTAATGCTGCTGTTAAAGATGTTTTAGTGCAAACAGATCCAGAAGGGAGACGAGGCGAATGGATTGCAGCCTTGTTGGAATATGACATGAAGATAAAGCCTACAAAGCTTATCAAAGGACAGGGGCTGGCTAAGCTAATGGCTGAGTAAAATTTGCATGCTTTGGGCATTAATCTCATTGCTGCTATGTCCGAGGAAAATGAAGAAAGTTCGCTAATTCAGGTATCAGAAATCTTTGTTCTTTCTCCTTGGTACTCAAACATTTTTTATGTGCTCTAAAATATGTCACCACCACCAGGAATGGCTAAAAACAAAAGTAGGACGCTGAAATTGAAGGCTGCCAAATTTTGTATCATGAATAATGCGCTCTATTGGAAAGATCTCGGTGGTGTCTTGCTAAATTGTTTGGTTGAAGAAGAGGAAAAACAGGTTATGGAAGATTTTCATAAGGGAGATTGCGGAGGTCATATTTTCTGGAAAACAACGGCCAACAAAATTTTGAGAGTAGGATATTATTGGCCGACTCTTTTTGCTGATGTGTACAAAACTGTTAAAAGCTACTATGAATGTCAGATTTTTGAAGGGGGGAAAAAAACGTAGCCTTTGCCACTCAAGCCCACTGAAGTAAGTGCTCCTTTTCAGCAGTGGGGTTTGGATTTCATTGGCGAAATCCATCCTGCTTCTTCAGTATAGCATAGATGGATCCTTACAGCGATGGACTATTTTACTAAATGGATTGAGGCGGTTACCACCAGGCAAGCCACATATTCGGTAATAATTTCATTTCTTGAAAACAATATTTTGTCTCGTTTTGGCCATCCAAACAAGTTGATTACTGATAATGCAGCAACCTTTAAATCTAAAAGAATGATTGAATTTTGTGATAAGTGTCAAATTACTTTGGGGCACTCAACCGCATATCATCCACAAGGCAATGGATTGGCCGAATCCTCAAACAAATCCTTGGTCAATATTATCAAAAAGCTGTTGGAAATAAACAAGAAAATTTGGCATAAGAAATTGGTTAATGCACTTTGGGCAGACAGAGTGAGTCAAAACAAATCTATAGGCATGTCTCCTTTTGAGCTCGTGTATGGTGTTGACATGGTATTCCCGACCTCTCTCGCAGTTCTAGTGGTTAAACTTCTGCAGGAAGCTGGCAGCGAAGATGATCATATGCAACGGAGAATCAATCAAATGATCCATTTACAGCAGACTAAAAACGAGGTTTTTCAGAACACTTTCAAGCTACAAGAGAGAATCAAGAATATATATGATCAAAAGGCAAAGACAGACAAGTTTCAATTAGAAGAAGTGGTGCTGAAATGGGATGCTAGAAACAAAGATAAAGGTAAGCATGGCAAGTTCGAGAATCTTTGGAAAGGACCTTTTAAAATTGCTTCATATCGAGGCCAAAATGATTTCCTTTTGAAAGAAATGAATGGAGAAGATTGTCCAGGAGGGCCGGTTAATGGTCGGCTACTCAAACGATACTATTTTTGAAGTGTTTTCTGCTGTCATACATATCACTGTACATACCCGTTTGTTTAAGTTTCATTGCAAGTGTGTGCTGTCATCATTATTTCAATTTGGGGCCCGAAGTGAAGGCTATAAAACTGAAGGTTGGTCTCAGTTTTGGTTTGGTTTGTTTGAGTCAGGTCTTTCAGTCATTTTTGGTTTCGAAATTGAGTCAGTTTTCAGTTCTCAAAATAAGTCAAGAGTCTTGTTTTCGTTTGTCGAAGTTATTGAATCCATAGCCAAATGGACAAAAGCACTGCCTACTTTCCCAGAGATCTGTAGTTCTTGGCACCTCCAAGGAGCTACCATCCCCATTGGAGCCAATGTTAGTGTCGGTATCTTCAGCCCTCTGTCAGTGATCAAAATCCTCTTTTTGCATTGGATATTAGGTGTCTCACTCAGTCAGCTGCATTCCATTAGGCGCATGGATCATCTGATGGTAGTGGCTTATTGCTCATGTCCCTCATGGCCTTTACCTATTGGCCTATTTCTGTTCATTAAGATCATTTACAGTCACTTTTTGTCTCATAGTTTGCAAAGAGTTATTTTTAGGGTTTTGATGTCATTAGGACTAGGGTTTCATTAATAAGGTCTTCAGAATGCCCAATAATGGTCAGCAGGCACATGAGGAGTTTGATATAAGGTTTCAGTACTAAAAATTTCATCATCATATGCTTAATAATGTATTTTTCTTCAAAACTCTGTTTTGAAGAAAAAAAGAGTATTTCATCTTTATGTATAAATGCAATGTAATTTTAAGTTTTCTCAATTGTAATAATACTATCACTGGCAACCTTGGTTGCCTTTTTCAAGCTCTAGCCATCCATTCCCCGCAAGAACAAACAGAAAGGACATCATTCAGTCAAAAAGCCAAATTGAAGCAAAACATAGTTTTTTTTTTTTTAAGTGTCAAAGTCTGAAACATTGCAAAGTGGGTTTTTTGAAAAGAAGAATCAAAATCCTTGGCATATAAAAAATTTTCATCTTTCATAAGCTCATTTGTATGCTAAGAGAACAGGAGTGAACCAAGCAGAATTCGTGAAGAGAAAAAGAATCATTTTGAGGGTGATTTGTGCAAATTTCACCTGCACGACGCATTGGCTGGGTGTCGCGACGCATTGGACAGGCTCGACGCATTGGGTCGGCCCCCACTGTGTTAAGAATACATGGGCGCGGCGCATAGGAGTTACGCGGCGCATTGGGTTTGTTGCGCAACGCGTAAGGCTGGAAAACAATTTCATGACTATTCCTCTCACAATTTCAAATAGGCTCAGTCCCTCTTTGTCCAAGTAAGTCAAGAAACCCCTCCATCGCCAATGAACATGTGTTTTGTGTTGTTTATGAAGATTTAAAAAAAAAAAATATTCAAACCCTATTATCTTGTTCAAAGGATTGTTTCCTTAGGGTTTAGAAATTGGTTTTGTGCATATCACTCCTACTTCCCCACCTTGTATCCCCTCATCATTGTTATTATTGTTCCATTTCCCTATTCCCTAATATCACTAAATCATTAATTTCCTATCCCATTCCCATTATCCCACATCCCAATTATAAATTTCCCAAACCCAAATGATATCCCAAAAAACCTAATGGTTGTCCCTGAACTCTTTAATTGACATATTTCACTTGGAAATATCCCATCATCTTCCCTACTCTCTCCCTCCATAGTCCCTCCCATATTATTACATATTTGGCAAGAAAACCAAAGACACCAAGCTCCTCATATTCATCCAAGACAACCTAGACTTTGGAAATCATGGAGACAGATACTTCTTATGACCGAGACAGTGACTCCACAACTGAATTGCATGCACCTAGAAGACCTCACAAGAATGGAAGACATGTGAGGGAGGAGCCCACTTCGTTGGCTAAGCTGCAGGCTTGTCCACTTGCTATGGCATGTTTTCAACAACAGTCTTGTTATCAATTTTGTGAAATGGTTTCTAGGGTCCATCACCATCAAGAGCTGGCCCGATTTTTTGTGTTACATTTACATGATAACCAAGTCACCCTTGCAAGTGTGACATTAACTTTAACACCTGAAACTATCTCTCAAGCAACCGGAATTCCAAATGTTGGAGAACAATGGAACAAAAGGCAACAGCTTGACAGGGTACACTATGAGCCATATATCAAGCCTAGTTTTGGGAGACAACTCAGCAGAGTTTTTCCCTTCCAGTTCCTAAAGGATTCATATGCTCCTCTGATGAAACTTATTATCAAATATTTTAGTTGTGAGGGCCGGTTTTCACGTCTTTATGCCTATCATATCAGGTTTCTGATGCACTTTACAAGGGTGAGGATGATGAACCTCCCTTATTTCATATGCCAGAATATTGAGAAGATGACCACTCTCGTGCAAAGGAAAACTCCTAAGCAGCAGTATAGCAGTATCTATCACTTTGCACTCATCAAAATTGTGGTTATGCATCAGCTCGGCTTGCAGGATATTTCATGGGAGGATTTCATTTCTAATGATTTCTTCACAGCTTCTTAGGTACCTTCGGAGGTTTTTCATGAGGCAGGTGAACCTTCATATCAGCATGAAGTTCATGAGACACAGACCACTAGTATGTCGGTGTTTGTCACTTATCAGAGAGGCACTAGAGGTTTTTTTGCAGCAGCCAGGCGAGTATTATCTCCACCTGCGGTGGAAGGGGTGTCAATTCCTTCATTAGAAGTATAGGTACAGGACAAGGGTAAGAGGAAAATACATGATGAGGGGCCCTCTAGAGGCCAGGATACAGATTTCATACTCATTGATGATGAGTTGGGCTCTCCTAGCTCAAAGCTTAGAGAGATTGTTCAGGAGCAGAAGGCGGAAATAAACACTTTGTCCGTCAAGTTGCAAAGAGCCCAATGGATAATCAACTACCTTGAGCAGAGAAAAAAACAGTTGGAAGATCAGAAAACTATCATGGAGTTGCAAAATATACGTGAGAACCAGCAAGCTGCCCAAAGGAGCCAAAGTGAGATGACATCCATTAAGCAAGAGATCGAGGCTGATCACGAAACTTGGCTTGAAAGGGTAAATATTCATTTGGAAAAGTTGTTGAAGAAGGCCAACAAGGAAAAGAACACGTTGAGGCACATGGCGAATCATTGTTGGGCAAGAAATCATGTTTGCAAGGCACGAATCAAGATCCTGAAGGCTAAGTTGAAAAGGGCCTTAAAGCATCAGAAAAGGAAAGATAGACTTCAGATTTTGGCTGAGGCTTCCTTGGCCCAACATAGTACATGATGGAGGAAATTCAGCCCAAATTTCAAGAAATTTTGGACACATTTTGCAAATTTTGTTTTTTTTGGCCTAAACACAGATTTTTCAGCTCTATGCGTCGCACCACGTGGTGCGCGCTTATAATTGGGAGCTCCTCTGGGGTAAAACTTTATATTTTTTGATTTTTCATGAAACTTTATGCATGCCTACCAATGGCCAAGAGATTTTGACAGGTTTTGGGCTTCCAGAAGGGTCAAAAACACCCTAAAAATGACCTTTCTGCCCCTTTTTGGACACACAGGAAGCAGTGTTGGGAGAACTCATTTTTGGAGGGGAAAATGAAGACCAAATTCAGAAATTCCACTTTTGTTGGAAATCAAACAGGCAGAAATTTCCAACAAGCCCAATTGGAGCCAATTTTGACATCAGGAAGGCCTTCAAAATCAGCTCCAAACTATCACAACGCATAGAGAAATTAGACACGATGCATTGGGGATTTTGCTCATTTTTTACTCAGTAACTTTGTTTTCTGCCTAGTTTTGGACAGTTTGACTTTATTACTCCCAAATGTTAAAATCATGATGTAATTTGATGTAATTTTATGGGTCTTGATGTAATTTTGTTAAATTTTAACTCATGGAGGTAGATTCATCCATGAAAAGGTGAATTGCAACTGAATGAATCAGTTTCCTATCTTATAGAGGCAAGCTGTTCCACTGCCTATTTTCCAGTTCTTAGTTTAGATCTTGTTGAAACAGCTCCTAAACTTGTGAGCTCGACCCCTAGAGGCTGGGGATGAGTTATGTTTGTCTATATATTGTAGTTTTTTCAGTCATTTTCCTGGTTGGACACTTGGGAATGCTTTGAGCATCATTGTACATTTCATCTCTGCAGTTTGGCAAAGGAATAGACCAGGGTTTGCAGCACTCCTTGGGATTCATGTGGCTCTTTGTTTTGATGATGTGTTTATCTTTGTTAATGTAATTTTATTGGTGCTTTATGTGTATCATCTTCACTTTTATTTCTTCTTAAGTTAAGAAAACAATAATAAAGGTGGAATTCATTAGATTTGTAGTGCTCTACCTAGAGTTTGTTTAATTTTCTATGTTTTCGACTGTTTGAAGAGGATTCATGAAAGTCTCTTTCCCTCTTCAACTCCTCACCAGTCTGAGCTATCCATTTCATTCAAAATTGAAGCATCAAAACAATTTCCTACCTTGCCCCATTCAGATCCCTGCAAAATTGCTCATTTCCCAGACCCAAAATCTGCCCTTCCCTTTGATCCAACAAACACCCTCAAAATAAAATAAAACTCTTTTACATATATACCTAGCCTAAAATCAGTCTTTATTCAAGTCATCTCAAGCTTCACTGATTATTTTTGCTGAGATTGACCAGGAGAGAGCCATCTCCCGATCTGGTAGGGCTAGCTACCAGATTAAGCGTGGTTTGATGTTACCCTAGACTCTGCCTTCCTTCAGCCTGAGGTAGATCTAGGCCATAACAAGATCTAAGGTCAGGAAGGGACAGGGATCTAAAGGTCAAAATTTGCTGGAAAATGATGCAGAAAACAAGAACAAATCAGAGGAAAAATTGTTGTAAATGAGGTGGCGAAATGCTATCTCTTGGAGGGAAACAGAGTGAACCCTAGAGGAAAATCCAAACAAAGATAAATGAGGTGATTTGGATGGATAACAAGCCAATCTGAAGCGGATCTGAAGGTGAGGTATCAGATCTGAAAAATGGCTGAACACTCTGAAAATTTTAGACAACCTGCAGCAGCTAAAACTATTCCACAAAGTGTGGAGGGTACTGAAGCCCTCGGGGGCTAGGTTCCCACTTAGTTGAGTAAAATAGAAAAAGTGCAGGTCTAAGACGGGTGGAGACGAAGTTCAGAAAACCCTGAACAGAGGCCCAGAAAAACCCATAAAACTTTCAGAAAAACTCCCGCAAAAATTCCAGGTCGTAGTTTCTGACTTGTTTTCTGCAGAGGTCACAGTTTTTGGGCTGATTTCTTCTCCTTGAAGCTCCAGGTCATAGGTTTTGGGAAAAAAAGTGTGACCTGCATTTCTGGCACTTTCAGCAGCAGATTTCAGAAAAAAAATGTCGTCTGAGTTACGGCTGATGTCTGTCACCTGTGTAATAGGTCTGAAAACACATGTAAGTTAGAATTTTTATCATTTTAAGGTTTTATAGGTTAAAAAAAACATCAAGAAAAGACAAAAAAAAAAGAGGCTGAAGAGAAAACCTAGGATTTGAAGTAGCTGAATATGCAAGGATCAAAAAAATGACAGCGGTTGTAATCATAAACTCGTGTGGAGTCACCAGTTGTTAGTATGAATCTTAATTCCAGGCATATGAAAAAATACCACTTTAGCTGTGCATAAAAAATAGCCATAACAACAAATATGGCTACTAATATCCTCAGATTTGCAGTTAGGTGATCAAGATAAATGCTACGAAAGTCTAGATCTATGCATCAAAATACTTTAAGAAATAGAAAAAGCAAGATTTACTCCATGCATCCAATAGACAAGACAAGAATATGTTGAATGAATTTTGTATTAATGGCACCTGGGAGGAAAACATAGAAGGGTGTTACCAGTTCTCCTCAATGGGATTGGTTCTTGTAAGTCCTCAGCACTTCAGATCTAAAATTTCACTCTCTTGATGGTGTAGAAAACCCAGACAAAAATGGTAGCAAAATATGACAATGATGGTGGATCAAAGTCATACCAAAAGTATAGATCCAGAGTGATCTTGATGCAACAAAAGGTGGTAAATGAATGGGAAAACCCTTCTATTTATAACAAAATATTGAGTTAGTCTAGATATTGGTGCATAATTAAAATATTATTAACCAAATCAAGATCCAACTTTTATGGAATATTTTATTATATTTGTTGGAGGGAAAAGGAATTTGACTTGGGTCAAATCCCTTTATTTGTAAATAATAAATAAATAAATGATTTATTTGTCATTTTAAGGATGTGGTTGAGTAATAATAAAATAATTAATGATTTATTTAATTATTTAAGGGTGATTTAGTCATATTTAACAAAGAATATTATTTAAAGAAGGTTTAAATAATTATTCTTAGAAAATAATAAGATAAATAATGATTTGTCTAATTAATTTCCTTGTTTTGGCTTAAATATAACTAGGAATATTAAGTAAAATTTTGTTTAAATAATTATTCATTGAGGAAAATCAAACAAATGTAGATTTATTTAATATTTTCTCATGGGGTTTCATGTTTAGACCATAAACAACGTAATAAAGGTGGTTTACTAAGTTATTTTCATAGTGAAAGCAATTTTACTTAGGGTAAAATTGGTCTTACATGGTGTACTTGGGTCCATCTAATGATAATAGGTTAGATGACCAAAAAATGGTGTAACAGACATAACCTGTGCCACACCAGCAACTTCTGAAGATCAGAAGCTGCACTTTCAAAATTTCTAAATCTGCACAAAAATTCTCCACACAGACTGCATCACCCTCCTGGTGTTGCGCCAGCCTCTGCCTGAGGAGAATGGCTCATCGCAGCCTATGCACAATGCAGGTTTCCCTTGCATCACTCTAGAAGGCTCTGTGCTGCTTCTACTTCACTCAGACGGCTCTGCGTCCCTCCTGGTGTTGCACTACCTTCTTCTGGATCTTTTTTGCCTCAGCTACTCTTCCTGCAACAATTATCTTTAGCCATTCTGTTGGTGCATCAGCTTGATCTGCAATGCTATAATACCATGTGAAATTTCCAAAACAGAAACCCTATTGAAGTATTCTTGATCTAGTTCGCCTAATTGTTTGATTAATTAACAAGTTATTAATTTGAATTCATTAGAAAAACATTAAATAAAATAAAAATTGCATCCTACACATATACATATCATTTACTGAACAACATGAACATGTGAAAAAATTACACACATATCTTTTGGAAAAAAAGTACCTGGAAAAACCTAATGCGGAAAAACTGGTGCAACAGCTCCAAAGGGTTTTATTATTATGCATAATATGAATATAGTGATATGGGCACCAGAAAAGGTCTTCCCTACAGAGAAATTACATGGCAGTTGTGCCTTTCACTTGGGGAAAAAAAATATGGTTGATCCAACCCTCTCAGGGGAATTACAAATTCTAGCCATTTCTGGTGCACTAGAACCCTTAGTGCTTCCTCTGCAGCCTCTGCGTCAACCCCTATTGGCCAGCATGCCCACTTGTTATGCAAGAAAGTCATCTTTGTGGTCAAAGATGATCCCTCTAGCCCTAGGATGGGTCTAGTAACAAAGGGAACAATCTAAATCCTACTTTCCTAGACTATAAATGAACACAAATCGTATGTGGATGACCTACCTCGATCTGATGCTACATTGTCATTCCACACCCAGGTCCTTTGATCCTTTTCTCTTCTTAGATAGATCCTCACTATCACTAGCACTTAGTTACCTTCACAAGAGATCAAACAACATAACACGTGAAAGGACAACGTGCTTTGTACATAAACACTTTATCTAAGAGATCAAGGAGTACTAGAAATCTAATCATGCATTATAGATAAGCGTGGAAAGAAAGATACAATTGTATCATATTAATATAATAGGAGTTAGAACCTGTGCCTTGATGTTGAAGCTCTCCTCCAATGGGTCCAGATCCAGGCACATCTCGAAAGAACTCGTTTAGATTTGGTACGAAAAGGCCAAAGGTATCAACTCTCCTTCAATGACTATAGCAACAATTCTCTCTCTGTTGTTCTTCAATCTCTATTCCAACTAGAGAGGCATGGGAGGATGTCCATTTTATAGAAAGGGAAGAGGGAACATGGATCCACTCAAAGTGGGGAAATGGCTTATCTCCTTGGGTAAATCCTCTTTTGTAGGAACAAGAAGCCCAAAGGGAGAAGCTCGGCTCTATCCCCATTAACAAAAAACCTGCTCTCCACTCACGAAGCTTATAGATCACGACGCTTCATTTCATTTTCTAAAAACTTTCTAGAATTGGATTCATGTGGGTGTGATCTCCATACCAGTGTCGATCGCCGCTACTCACATGCTTAATATGAGTCATCAGCGTAGGTGAGACAAATAGGGGACGCACTACTCCAAATAACTATGTTTTTGAGGAGCTACTCCAGGAATGGTTCACAAAGAGTTTGTTTTGCATACTGTAAGGTATATAATGGCATATCTTTATGATGAAAAGAGACACAGGGATCATTATTTAAGGTCCTCTGGGATTCTGGAACAGGGAGTACAGGGACAGTGACAAATTTTTGTGTAAGAGATGCCCCCTAAAGCATGAAGGCCGAATGAGAGTAAGGGGTGAAATTCTTTACGAGTACCTTCCCGGACCAAGATTTCGTCATCGAAAAACCTCTGAAATCAAGCACATATATACATAATTGAAATCTCTGAGATAAACACATGACATGAGGTATGGACATAGCCATCCATAAAAGAGAACATGAGACAATATCCGTAGCATGGACATAGCCATCCAATAATAAAGAGGATCACAAATATGGTGTCAAGTATGATCGCAATAATCCAGATAACAGAGTCATGAGTACAATCATGAATAATACATATCTCCTTGCAACCTGGAGTTTATCAGATAAAACCCAGGGTCTTCCACTCTATCACGACCTGACCAAGTACAAACTTAGGAAAGTGAATCAGTGAGTTTAAGTCAAACATGAAAGAAAATTTCCTGATTACCAGTCAATGATGTAGAATATTAACAAGTGTGTGAGAGAGAAACAATAATGACAATGGCTCTCAAGGTGCCAATAGTACAATCCACGAGATGTGAAAAAGGAGCTGAAGTCGAACACCAACGAAATCATCCGATCAGAGTTCAATGATGTGAACCTATCGTCAGATGCGAACAACCTCCCATTAGGGCATGCATGCTCTAAGGTACTGAAAAGGGATCTTTAGATCAACTTCCTGGATAATGAGTTGAAGAAGATAGGAAGTGATATGTCGAAGGAGGGCCACAATGTATCCCACATCATCAACATGAGACAAAGGAAATAAGATAATGATGAAACAGAATAGAGAACCAGGCAATGAATAAGATGTAGAAGGACCTTCTCTTGAACATATCGATGACACAACTCTGGAGTTTGGAAATATTTGACTCAAATGGAATTAGAGGTCATGTTGACGAAATTTATAATTGAATGAGAGGAAAACTAATTTCCCAAACCCATGTAGGCAATGTGACAAATGTAGGACATTTCCAACCTGATACGAAACAGGGGATGTGTCATGTTCAAGAGTGACATACTACCAACGCAACTGATAAATACTTCCATTTCCCTCCACCATTTCTGGTGAGTACCCCAATTATTTTTTAATACAAGCTTGAAGGGGATAGCATATGCTTTTCATATAAGTTTTTCCTCTGAAAAAATCCATCCTAGTACATTTTACGAGTCTAAGGAAGGAGGAACTCAAGATCGTCATGGTGATGGGTCCAATGCCATTAAATTTTAATGAGTTTGAAAAAGGTGAAACTTAGTGTCTTCTCATGTTTAGAGAGTTTTAAAAGAGATGAAAAGAAAAATCCAAATGACCCTTTTCGTAAATAGTCCCTTGAATCCGAAAAGGTACAAAACAAAGTTCGAGAGAGCCTCTTAGCCATGATTGACTAAGGTATTCCTTTTTCGTAAAATAATTTATCCCAACCCGAAAAAGGGGTAAAACTATACTAGATAAATGACGTTTCATGCACTTTAACAAGTTCAAAATGAAAAAAACTTGCCAATGTATTAATTTTCCAAGAGTTAGAAAAGAGATGAAATTTGACTCCTACTGGAGGAATGAGTCGTATAAAGGATAGAAACTAATTCTGATTATGGTGGAACTGCTCAGAACAAGTGAAGATCGGGAGGCTGGCTAATAAGACCACTCATTGCAGTGGTTCCTTAGGAACAGGGAAAACAACTGAGTGGAGGCGCATGATCAGCCAAGCTGATGGTGACGATGGAACGAGAAAACCAAGTTTCATCTGGAAAAATAGGTTGATAAAATGGCAAAAGTAATATTCCTTTAAATCTTTTTCTAGAATTATATGTATATATTACTAGAAAGAAATCATTTATAAATATCACTTTTGTTATCTTTACATTTCATATATTGATATAAAAATTAAATACTTTGTTTTCATGTTACATTTTCATGAATATTATGAAAATATCAAAGGATGAAGGAGTTGATATCAAAAATATGGTAGTAGGAATGTCTAAAAAGGTGTACAAGAAGATGGTAAAAGAAATGGACATAATTGCATCGCACGAGGAGTCATCTCAACAACAATGTGCTTCAAATGTAATATGTAATCATTGAATATTTCGATTAGGTACAATAAATAACCCCTACATCTGCTCCAAGAGACTGAAGATAGGATCTTTTCCTTGTCTTCCAGAAGATTAAATTGTTTCCATTGAAGAGAGGAGGCCTGATAAATGTTTTCCCATCTTGATTGCTCATCTTAGATGATCTTTCTTCTAGCGATTAAGCTTCTTTAGAAGAACCTACTCTGATACCAATTGTTGGGAAAAATACTGAGAGGGGGGGTAAATCAGTATTTAGGACGTTCTAATAAGATTTTAACTTTTTCTTTACAGAATTCCATATGCGGCTTTGATGAACCGAAATCACGTATACACGCGCATATAATAAAAGAAACTAGCATATACTGTGTTGAGATTCAACAAGATGATGAGCTTAGTGAAAAGAGTCGCCTTCACTAAGTGGGCCCGTAGGCTATTTTTGGCACAAGTCTACTTTTAGACATGGTGATCATATTTCAGAAGTTGCAGGACGCTATTTGTAGATGGTTGATCAAGTTGGAAAAATAGATGAAATTCTATTTTTAGAATATTGGGCGAAGTCTATTTATAGATCGTCGATCTAAAAATAGAAGTGTCAATTATTATTAGCTCTTAATAATAATCCGACAATAAACGGTAAATTATTCTCTTGGATCACTTAATTTCAGTGCACGGATTTGGAAAATCAGTGCGCTGAAGGAATTACACAATTCCTAGGGTTTACTAGTGGTTCATGCATGGAGGACTCAGTTAGAACTGAAGTGGCAAAGTTATGACAGAGTTGGAAGAGTAGTTCATGGAGTTGTATTCAGTTTAACTCAGTTAGACTCAGTTGAGCTAGTTGTATCTAGTCTAACTGAATGATACACTAGTGAGAGTGGAGTGAATTAATTAGTTACTTAATTCATAAATAATAACTCATTAATCACCTGAAAAATACAGTAGTTAACTACAGTGCACGTCAGTTCCAGTGGAGACCCAGTGGAGAGATAGGTGAAAGGGAAAGATGGAATATCTGTTGTGACCATAGTGATGCATTGGTTACATCTACATATACATTGGAGTTTCCAATGATAATAACTATAGTGCACCGATCTCTAGCAGGAGGCTAGAGATCGGTGCATGGATTTGCAGATTTCTTCTATGCTAGTGTGTGACGGTTGATTGTACTAAGAGCTTGATGTACTAATATTTGTATGAGATTGTTACATGATCTCCATGATACATAATATATGATAGTTGGGGTTTTCAGCTTTAGGATTTCCCATTAAACAACTGTGTTATGTGCGATTTTTATTTATTTATGCTTCACATGTGTGTGCAATTTATTTTCTGCAAAAGATTAATAGTGGAATGATTCTGTATTTTGCAAGAAGTTAAATATTGTGAGATCAGGGGAATCTGGATGTATGTATGCTTATTTTATACTAATTTATACATGGTATCAAATCAGTGTTAATTCTTGAAGATTGCAATTGTGAATAATTATTGAGTTTGCGCTGGTGGACAATTCGAATTTGCTACAAAATATTCTCCGTGCAAAAGTTGAGTATACATTGAAATGTCTTTCAATGGGTTAAAATTGGAGTATGCCCTTGATGGGAGCTTGAATTACATAGCCTGTAAGGATAGGATGGAGGCGGTGCTGGAGGGTAATGGATTGAAGGAGTTGATCGATAGCGATGTTCCTAAGTCAAGATCTAGCAATGCTGCATTACTTGACGCATGGAAAAAGAAGACAACAAAGACAAGAAGAATTCTGTTGGAAGGTGTGAAGGACCATATTGTGTCTAGCCTTCACGGGAAAGCCACTCCATTCTTAATGTGGAAGGCTTTGACAGATTTTTTCCAAAGCAGAAGTGACCAAAGGAAGTTGGCGCTTAAAGAAAAGCTTAGAAAATTAAAATGGAGAAGGGTGATAGTATTCCAAAATACCTCACGAAGTTTATCCACTACAAGGATGAACTGGGAAGTGTGGGGGTTACTGTTGATGACGAAGAGTTGGTGAGCTTAGCTCTCCTTGGGCTTCCAAAGAGTTGGCATAGCTACGAAGACTCTATCAATGGACGGGAGAAACTGTCGGGATGGGAGTGACTTTGGTCGGATCTTGTGCAGGAGGAGATAAGGCGGGGTAACAGGGATGGATCTTCATCAAAGAATGAAGATGAAGAGAATTACGCTTTGGCTACCAAAGTAAGGAAAGGGAAGGGGAATAAATTTCCTTCAAAATCTGAAGCTAAAGGCAAGAAGCAGGATTTGTCCAAGGTGAAGTGTTTTCACTGTCACGAACATGGGCATTTCACCACTAACTGCCAACAGAAGAAGAAGAACAAGAAGGTTGCTGGAGCTGCAGCTAGAGAGGCCTTAGCCTCGCAATTTGAACTTGATTTCTCTTTGATCGCATGCTTGGTTTCAAGCTATATGGGATTGGTGTGGTATCTTGATAGTGGTGCGTATTTTCATATGACGGGAGACAAGGAGTTGTTTAGTGACGTGGAGGAGAAGAACCTCCAGATGCATATAGAGAAGGGAAACGATGGTCAATACAGTGCAACCAGTAATGGGACCATTACCTTTGAGAGGGATTTTGGTAATCCATTCTTGTTGAAGGATGTTATGCATGTTCCAGGTCTGAAGAAGAACTTGGTCTTGGTAGCAATGTTGGAAGACAAAGGTTATGATGTTTTTTTCAGTGACGGAAAATCCCTCCTTCAACATAAAAAAAAGGGTCAAACCAATAAGAGAGGGGTTTGAATTAAGAATATATACAAGCTAGAGGTAGATGGTTGCACTGAAATGGTGGGAAAAGAAGAAGAATTTGTGAGCCGGGATGAGGGCGAATTATGGCACAGGATATTGGGCCATCTTCACCATGGTGCCTTGAATATTTTGCAAAAGATTTCTACTGGACTTCCCAAGGGTACTCTTGCATAGTCAGATCAGTGCAAGGGATGTAGTATGGGTAAGTTTGTGAAGATGACCTTTCATGAGAAGGAGAACCGTGCTTTGTTGATCCTAGAGAGAATTCACACAGACGTGTGTGGACCTTTCTTTGTTGCTTCAATAGAAAAACATAGGTATTATGTTATATTTGTTGATTATTATTCTTATAGATGCTAGATATTCTTCATGTAGAAGAAGAGTGAAACTTTCTTAAATTTCTGTGAGGTCAAAGCATTGGTGGAGAAGGAGTTGGGGAAGCAAGTGAAAGCTCTACGGAGCGATAATGGTGGTGAATACATCTTGGGTGAATTCAAAGACTTCTGTAGCAAAGAAGGAATTCGAAGAGAACTCATAGCACCTCATAACTCATAGCAAAATGGGGTCGCAGAGAGGAAGACCAGAATGATTGTGGGTGCTGCACAAGCTATGCTTGAGAGGGAGCTCAACTTGCTTGCAGTGAAGGAACTTCTTGTTCCGAAAGATGAGCCTCCGGATGTGGATTAGCCACAAGAGGAGATTCATGGAGTGGAGGAGTCCACTCATGTAGAACCAAACATCAGAAAAGGAAAAAAGAATACCATATAAGCTGAGAGATAGAAGGTTGATGCGACACAGAATGTAGGAGTCCCTACATCACAACACAGATAGAGACAGTCACCTGACTGCTATACTGGATACATGGCTCTTATGAGCACGTGTATCGTGACGGAGCCATCTTCTTTCAAAGAATCAGTGCAGGAGCCCACATGGGTAGATTCCATGGTGGAGTATGACTCAATTGTTAGAAACAGTGATTGGGAGATTGTTCCAAGGCCGGTGGGAAAATCAGTTGTAGGATCAAGATGGATCTACAAGGTAAAACAAGCTATTGATGGGAGCGTCAAGAAGTATAAGGAAATATTTGTTTCCCGAGGCTTCTCACAGATCGAGGGGATTGAATATGAAGAAACCTTTGCACCTGTCGCACGGTATTCTTCCATACAGACCATCCATGCTCTCTCAGTGAAGATGGGTTGGCACATTCATCAGATGGATGTGAAGACTGTGTTCCTTAATGGGATCATTGAGGAAGAAGTGTACATTGAGCAGCCTGAAGGATTTGAGATCTTCAGCAGTGAGTCGCATGTGTGCAGGATCAAAAGAGAATTGTATGGGCTTAAACAAGCACCTCATGTTTGGTACATTCAGATTGACAACTATTTCACTAGACTTGGCTTCACCAAGAGTGAGGCAGATGCAAACCTGTACCAAATTGTGGTGGAGGGTAAGATTTTAATCATTGTTATTTATGTTGATGATTTAATACTAATGGGTGATGAGCAGTTGATACACTCATGCAAGGTAGATCTTTCAAAGGAGTTTGAGATGAAGGATTTTGGCCTCCTTCATTATTTCCTTGGATTGGAAATATGGAAATGGGAAGGTGAATTGTTTGTGTCTCAAGGCAAGTATGCCCAGGAGATACTAGAGAAGTTTCACATGCAAGGCTGCAAGCCTATCGACACTCCTCTTCTAGGAAATTGGAGTAAAGAGGATGCTACATCGAAAGAGGTAGTGGATGCCACTGTTTATCGATAGTTGGTGGGTTCTCTCATGTATTTAGTCAACACAAGAATGGACATATGATATGCAGTGAACCAACTTTCACAAGCGATGGTTAAGCCTACCAAGCTCTTTTGGAAGGCAGGCAAGCATGTTCTAAGATATCTCAGGGGCACATCTGAGTATGGATTATGGTACATATAGATGGATGAGGTGAAGTTGCATGGCTTCACAGATGTAGATTTGGCAGGCAACCCAATAGACAGGAAGAGCACATCAGGAGGGATTTTTAGTATCGATTTTACGGCAGTTTCTTGGTACAACAGAAAACAAATATCCATGGCACTCAGTTTAGCGGAAGCAGAATACATGGCAGCAAGTCAAGCTGCATGTGAGGCTATCTAGATGAGGAAGATCTTGGTTGGTTTGTTCGGTTCACATTTATATCCTACAGTGATACATTGTGATAATTAGAGTTGCATTAAACTCTCGGTTATTCTCGTGTTTCATGATAGATCTAAACATATTAATATCGAGTATCATCATATCAGAGATTGTGTGTAGTGGAATATCATGTTGTTTTAGTACATTCCTACGGAGGATCAGGATGCAGATATTCTAATGAAGGCACTCACCAGGAGCAAATTCGAATACCATAGAGGCAGGATCGGGGTGAAAGATAATCCCTATCTTGTTGAGAGGGAGTGTTGAGATTCAAAAAGATGATGGGTTTAGTAAAAAGAGTCACCTTCATTAAGTGGGCCCGCAGGCTATTTTTGGCGCAAGTCTATTTTCAGACTATGTCTATTTTTAGAAATGGTGATCATATTTCAGAAGTTGCAGGATGCTATTTTTGGATGGTAGATCAAGTTGGAAAAATAGATGAAATTATATTCTTAGAATATTTGGTGAAGTCTATTTATAGATCGTCGATCTAAAAATAGAAGTGTCGATTATTATTAGCTCTTAATAATAATCTGACAATAAACAACAACTTATTCTCTTGGAGCACTTAATTTCAGTGCATATATTTGGAAAATCAGTGGGCTGAAGGAATTACGCAATCCTTAGGGTTTACTGGTGGTTCATGCAAGGAGGACTCAGTTAGAACTGAATTGGCAAAGTTATGACAGAGTTGGAAGAGTAGTTCATTGAGTTCTATTCAGTTTAACTCAATTAGACTCAGTTGAGCTATTTGTGTCTAGTCTAACTGAATGATACACTAGTGAGAGTGGAGTGAATTAATTAGTTAATTAATTCATAAATAATAACTCATTAATTAACTAAACAATACAATAGTTAACTACAATGCATGTCAGTTCTAGTGGAGACCTAGTGGAGAGATAGGTGAAAGGGCAAGATGGACTATCTGTTGTGACCATAGTGATGCATTGATTGCATCTACATATAGATTGGAGTTGCCAATGATAATAACATAGTCAAGGCAAGGGTAATTCAAATTCATTCAGAGCTATTCTTCAGCATGGATTGAGCAGTGGAGGCAGATTAGCAGAAGGGCAGAGATAGGTGCATGGATTTTCATATTTCTTCTATGTTAGTGTGTGATGATTTATTATACTGAGAGCTTGATGTACTAAGCTTTGTATTATATTGTTACATGATCTCCATGATACATAATATATGATAGTTGGGGTTTTTAGCTTCAGGCTTTCCCGTTAAACAACTGTGTTATGTGCGATTGTTTGTATTTATGATTCAAATGTGTGTGCAATTAATTTTCCACAAAATATTAACATTGGAATGATTCTGTATTTTGCAAGAAGTTAAATATTGTGAGATCAGGGGAATCTGGATGTATGCATGCTTAATGTATACTAATTTCAACATACTGATATAATTTTGTAGATTAGAAAAAAATTTCAGGAAAAATCTTTAAGTCAGTTTACCAGTCATGCATCTGTTAGATAATCAGTAATCATGTGCAATAACAACAGTATAAATCCTCAAAAAAGAGCATCACACATGAACACCGATATTTAAGGTGGAAACCCAATTTGGGAGAAAACCACCGCTGTTGTCGTCTCTGTCTTCAATATTTATTATACAGAAAATTGTTTACAATATTGTACTGATGTAGACTCATATCAATACGCAGACATCTAACTGCAGAAGGATACAACCTTCTCTCGTTTTCTAGCTGCTACTATAATGGAGCTACAACCCCCTAAACTCATTTAACAGGCACTACTGGAAGGGAGCTTCAACCCCTAATTAGAACACCAACTTCTATTGGCAGGAAGCTTCTACTTCCATACTGAAGGCTTCAACCCTCAGAACCACTGCAAACCATGTTTCATCAATTTTCACTCTGGATCAAACAGCATCAACACAACTCTTCATAAACATGAACAACCATAAACTTTACCCAATACTTCAATCAGAACAGTGAGACCATTGTAACCAGAACTCAAAAACAACCCAAACTTTAGAATAAATATGTGGATACAAACTCAACCGTGAACATTCATCAACTTAAAATGCATATGCTATTTCGCTTCACTGAACCCGCGTGTATACGCGCTTTCCTTCACACCAACCTGCATATAGCTCTGTGAATATTTTTTTTCAGAATGTAATCAGTCACAGATCCATATTTGAGGCTTTTAGTCAGATATCTTTAGAAATGCAGAACCCTTCATCATTTAGTCACCATCAACCATGTTTTTTCTCTCATTGACAAAATTTGCACATAATCATCATAGTAGCATATACAATATTCATACAACCCAGATCTATAAGAAAACTTCATTGACAGACAATAGACAAATAGTAGGAATAACAAAAAAACCTCTGCAATAAGCTTCAGAAAAACCTAATTGTCATATGCACCTTTTTTGAAGCAAACCCGCGTATATACGCATTTTTACTGAGACGAACTAGCGTATAGATCTGTAAATATAAACTTTGCAGAATGAACCAGATCCATAAAACTTACCCGGATTTCTTCCCTTGACTTCAAAAAACTTGTGCCAGGTCATAGATCTAATCATATCTTCTATGGATCACACAAAAGCATAGTCATTTCAGATCTACAGATCCTGAACCATCATTATATCCATGGGTGCATCATAGATTTAGATCTATCAATTAAAACAGATTTCATCCCATGCAGATATCCCTTAAAGAAAATTATTCAGTAAGAACCCTTACTTATGCCCACTTTTGCACTATGATCTTCTTCTCCTTATATAGATTTAGCCTTTACTAATACCACGAGTCAAAACCACACAACTGTTGATGGTATTCTTGGATGGAATAAAATAGACAATAAAACACTCAATACTGTGGGCTAATACCATGGTAATGTCCCTTGGTATCATAATTTTAGACCGCAAACACGACTTGGAGCATTCGTATCCACGTGTATACGCAACTTCTCTTCATAAAAACTGTGTATATACTAATTCTGAATGTATACGCGGATTTCCTTCACAAAATTAGCATATACATTGCATCCATATGTGGGTTTCCTTCACAAAAGTAGCGTATATATTGAGAAATATTTCCTGTTTCACTTCTGTGGTACTTACTGGAATTCCTTTCTCTGTCACATCTGATCTGACCTATAGAAACATAATTTTTACATCTTTAACACATAGGTTTCTTATCAGAAGGCAACTCATCAAGTAGGTTTCCATCAAGAACAACTTAATCAAGTAGGTAGGTTTCCATCAAGAACAACTGCATCAAGTAGGTTGCCATCAAGGACAACATATTGCAACATATTGCCAAGAATCTCCCCCTTGGACTTGATGGCAACCATGATGGTTTTTGATCATCATAATAGATAAGCACATTAATCATAACCATTATTCAAACACCAAGATACTCTCCCACTTTGACATTAAGGGCAAAGAGCGGATCAAAACCAAAATAAGGTTTCTCTTCCTTTGTAGAAAGATGAGCTCTAAAGATCTGATGTGTGCTCATTTTACCATGCTCCCCCTGAATTCATGCTGGATCTTTAAACCGATTTCTCGATGAAGTACATGACTCAACTAAGTATGACCTTTCCTATCACCAAGGACTCATACTTACATTAATTATCCAACCAAGTGGAATTACAAATTTGACTCAAATTCCCAACCAAGTGAGTTTATAAATTTGAGAAAGTCCTTACATGACTGAATATAACAAATTTACATCATAGGTCTCAACAAGACCTTTTCATCAAATTATAGATATGACTACTTATGACCAAAACCAAAAAATCTCAAACATGAGATCATAAATCAGCAACCAATCAGAATGCCAACAATGAACCCTTTTCCACAAGTTAAGTGTTCCCCCTTAGCTTGTGCATCCTGAACATCTTCAACAACCAATTAATCAAAGCATCTTGATCAAGGAGAATAATATCAGTGAATGATACAGAAAGATGAATATTGAAACAACAACATAGATTGCCCAACAACACCACAACTATTATGAAATGCTGACCGAGAGAAATTTTGTCAGCAAAGCACATACGCGGTTTTATGCACCAAAACTTGCATATATACGCGATTATCCTTTATGAAATCCACGTATCAAATTTAATCTTCTGAAATCAAGAAGATCTGATCTGAGAGGCAAAAACAACTCCCAATGTCTATTTGAGATATTCGAATGTTTCCCTAGGAAGAGGTTTAGTAAATATATCAGCAACTTATTCTTTGGAGGGAACATACTCTAATTTAACCTTTTTTTCAAGCACTTGCTCACATAGGAAGTGATACTTGATAGGAATGTGCTTGGTCTTGGAATGCATAATAGGATTCTTTGAGATACTAATGGCACTTTTATTATCACACAAAATGGAGATGGGAGGTGAACATTTGATTTGAATGTCTTGTAGAGTCTGCATCATCCAAAGTAGTTGTGTGCAAAATGACATGACAACCACATATTCCGCTTCTGTTGTAGATAAGGAAATAGAATTTTGTTTCTTGCTAAACCAATATACCATTCGAGGCCCCATATAGAATGCACCACCACTTGGTGCTTTTTCGATCATCAACATTTCCAGCCCAATCCGCATCTGTGTAAGCATGAAGAGTGAGATCAACATTATTTGGATACCATAGACCAAAGCCTTGAGTCCATTGTAGATATTTGAATATTATTTTTACAGCCTGAAGGTGTAACTCTTTTGGATTAGCTTGGAATCGTCCAACAATCCCAACTGCATGCGTAATGTCAGGTCTTGTCCCGGTTAGATAAAGTAGAATTCCAATCATAGATCTGTATTCTGGTTGATTCGCCATGCGAGAATCATCATGAGAACTGAGGTTACACCCAGTTACCATCGGTGTACTCACAGGTTTGCAGTCTTCCATCCCATACTTCTTCAGAATTTGCTTAAGAATTTTGCTTGTGATAAAAATATGCCATTTGTTGCTTGTTGCAGTTGTAAGCCAAGAAAAAATGTTAGTTCCCCAAGTAAAGACATTTCAAATTCTTGCTGCATAACAGAAGCAAATTTCTGAATCATGTACTCTTATTTACTCCCAAAAATGATGTCATCAACATATACAACTACAATCAACAGTTTATCATTTTCAGTTTTTGTGTATAATTTGCTATTAGAAGATCCCTTTGAAAAACCTTGTTGATGAAGATATTTGTCAAGACGATAGTACCATGCCCTTGGAGATTTTTTTATACCATATAATGCCTTTTTAAGTTTACAAACAAGTTTTTCATCATTTCCCAAAATGAATCCTTCTGGTTGTTCCATATAAACTTCTTCTTCTAGATCACCATTGAGGAAAGCAGACTTAACATCCATTTGATAAACTTTGAATTGTTGAAAGATTGAAAAGGCAAGAAACATTCTTATGGCTTCAAGTCTAGCTACAGGAGGAAATGCCTCTTCAAATTCTATACCTTCTTGTTGAGCATACCCTTTACAAACAAGTCTAGCTTTGTTTCTAATAACATCTCCATTTTCATTTACCTTGTTTTTAAATATCCATTTTTTTCTAATAACATTTTTATCATGAGGTCGTGGAACAAATTCCCAAGTATTATTCTTTTCAATCTAATCAAGTTCTTCATTCATGGCTTGAATCCAAAATTCATCTTTTCTAGCTGGATTGACATTCCGTGGTTCAATAGTGGATAGAAATGCTAGATAACTAGGAGATCCTACAAGAGTTCTTCTTATTTGGACACCTGATCCCTTTTCTCCCAAAATTTGATATTCTGGATGATTCTTTTGAACATACTTGGATGGAGCCTTTTCAGATAGATCTTCTTCTGGTGCTTCATTGGGTTCACCTTCTATATTGTTGCTATTTGATGCAGGGAGATATTCATCACTTTCATCTTCATTTGTTATTTGTATTTCCCTATTTGGAGCTGAGAGAGACTCGTCAATTACAACATCAATATATTCAACAATATTCCTAATTCTTTTATTGTAACACTAATATTCTTTACTTCTTTAAGAGTAGCGAAGAAATATTCCTTCATCTGCTCTTGGTTCAAATTTACCAAGTTTTTCATCATTCTTCTTGATAAAGCATTTGCTTCCAAAAACTCTAAAATGCTTTACAGTTGGAAGATTACCATACCAAAGCTCATAAGGAGTTTTATCATTGTTCACATGGACATGAGCCTTGTTAATAATATTTACTATGGTATGTGCTGCTTCTCCCCAAAAGGTATTAGGAGTTACAAAATCATCAAGCATAGCACGAGCCATCTGTTGAACTGTTCTATTCATTCTTTCTGCCACGCCATTTTTTTTTAGGGTTCCAGCTATAGAAAATTGTCTTTTCATGCCATGTTGTATATATTCCCCTCCATGTTCAGATCTAAGAAATTTGATTTTTAGATCTAATTCATTTTCACCTAGAGCTTTGAAGATCTGAAATTTTTCGAATGCTTCATCTTTGTGTTTTAGTAACCCAATCCAAAACATTCTAGAGAAGTCATCAATAAATAGAATATAGTATTGTTCTCCACGGGGTGAATTTTTCCTTACAGGACCACATAAATCAGTATGTATAAGTTCAAGAGGCTTACTTGCTAATCCTTCTTTGGCATTAAATTTCACTCTAGTTTGCTTACTGAATTGGCAAGATTTGCATATGATATTTTTAGGCAGAGTGATGTGGGGAAGATCACGAACTGCTTTGAGTCTGCTAGATTTTCTTATTTGAGAGAAACTCAAATGCCCCAATATTCTGTGCCATAACCAATTTTCTGAAGATTTACCCAAGTAACATTGTTCTTTGGAACCTTTCAATACATACAGATTGCTTGGTGTTCTAGTTCCTTTTATTACTATTTTTCCAGTGTCAAGTTCATGTACCACACATTCTTTTGAACTAAAGACAACTTCATTTCCTTGATCACACATTTGAATCACACTTAACATGTTATGTTTTAATCCATCCACATACATAACATTGTTAGCTTTTACCTTTTCTTTTAGAAAAACAAAACCTTTTCCTTTAATGACAGCAAGAGTATCATTTCCAAAGGTAACATTCTTTTCTCTTTCTAGAGCATTGTATGCAAGGAGTTTATTTCTATCACATGTCATGTGTTTTGAGCATCGAATATCAATGTACCATTGATTTTTTTTCTGTTATGCAAATAAGGCTATGCCACAATTTGCAACCTGTAAGTCCTTCTTTCTCCATACCTTGGAATTTGAAGGTACATGCTCTTTTGGTTGGATTTTTCTCCTACATTCAGATTCACCATGACCAAATTTATTGCAATAAGCACATTCAATTTCATTTTGAAGAGGAGAAAAGTTGCTATAAGTATTCTTCTTTATTCCAGTCTCATTTCTTTCCTTTCTTACTTCTCTGGTCATGATGGTTTTGTATACAACACATTGAACAACTTTATGACCAAAATTATGACATGAGAAACATTTCCCATTAAAGAAGAAATTCCTACGATCATGAAACCTTGTATTTGTGTTTACCTGTAGATTGGTGTTTCTCTATTTGATATTTCTACTATTGTTATTTGTATTGAAGTGGTCATGCTTTACCTATGAAGTTTCGTTGTTTTCTTGCTGAGTGACAAAATGTTGTAGGCTGGCTTTAGCTGCATTCAGATAGCTTGGTGCTAAAGACTGAGAGGATTCTCTAATATATCGAAGACCTGTCTTTACAAAAGGAGAGTGTCGAACCTTGATAATTTCATCTAAGGTTTCAGTTCCTTTAGAAAATCTAATATTTAAAGTTTTTTATTTCTTGATTTTCGTTCTTAGACTTACTATTTCACATTCTAATTTCTCATTGTGCTTATCCTTTTCTATAAGTTGATTCTTTAGAGTATCTATGGAAATTTTAATTTTCTTCCAAACATATTTTGAGCTGATTGATTTCTTCAAGAAAATCATTCTCTTCTAGAGCATCCATAAAGGTATCTTTAGCCTCACTAGAATATTTTTCAAAATCCATGAGAAATCTAACATCTTGATCATATTCTCCTTCTTCACTATTTGATAGCCCATCACTATCTTCATGATTATAATAACTTTTTCTATTGATAAACCGATTCTTATTTACTTTTGTCACTTCCATTCCTTTTTCACGTTTTTCTTTATGAGGACACTTAGCAGCATAATGACCAAATCTTCCACAAGAAAAACATTTAAAAGGAAGCTTACCTCTAAATTATCTAGTGAAAAGTTGTAGCTTCTTTACAAAATTTATCTCATTTTCTTCTAAACCATATTCTTCTACTTCTTTTCCTTTTGCAACAACTCTAAAGACAGCTTCCTTGACTTCAGATGGACCTCTTTTTCTCATTTCAAAAGCAGTCAAAATACCATGAAGTTGAACAATAGTAAGAGTTTGTAGATCCCACTTCTCTTCAATAGCAGACACTTTTGATTCAAATTTAGGAGTTAGAGATCTTAAAACCTTTTATACCAAAGTAGTGTCAGTTATGGTTTCACCCAGATTTCTCATATGATTTACAATATCAACTAGACATAAAAGAAACTGGAAATTCTTTCCTCATTATGCATCCTAAGATTTTCGTACTAAATTCTAAGAGTTTGGAGTTTAGCAATTTTTACCTTGGTATCACCTTCATATCTTAGAATGATTTTGTCCCATATCTTCTTTGTTGTATTCAGCTTCATGACTTTGACAAATTCTGATTCAGCTAGACTTCCCAATAATGCATTGAATTCCTTTGCATTGGTTTCAAATTTCTTTCTTTTTACTGCATCTGTTGGAACTGATGTTGGATATTGATAACCTCCTTCAACTATGGCCCATACATCTGCTCCAAGAGAATGAAGATAGGATCTTGCCTTCGTCTTCCAGAAGATTAAATTTTTTTCATTGAAGAGAGGAGGCCTGATAGATGTTGTCCCATATTGATTTCTCATCTTAGCTGATCTTTCTTCTAGCGATTAAGCTTCTTCAAAAGAACCTACTCTGATACCAATTGTTGGGAAAAATACTGAGAGGGGGGGTGAATCCATATTTAGAACTTTCTGATAAGATTTTAAATTTTTCTTTGCGGAATTCCATACGCGGCTTTGATGAATCCAACTCACGTATACACACACATATAATAAAAGAAACTAGCGTATACTGATATAATTTTGCAAATTAGAAAAAAATTTCAGGAACAATATTTAAGTCAATTTACTAGTCATGCATATGTTAGATAATTAGTAATTATGTGTAGTAACAACAGGATAAATCATCACACAAGAAAATCACACATGAACACCGATATTTAAGGTGGAAACCCAATTTGGGAGAAAACCACCGCTGTTGTCGTCTCTGTCTTCAATATTTATTATACGGAAAAAAATTTACAATATTGTACTAATGCATACTCATATCAGTACACAAGCATCTAAATACAGAAATCTACAACCTTCTCTTGTTTTCCAATTGTTATTGGAAGGGAGCTACAACCCCCTAAACTTGTTTACCATCCACTACTGGAAGGGAGCTTCAACCACCTAATCAAAACACCAGCTTCTACGGCAGGAAGCTTTTACTTCCATACTGAAGGCTTCAACCCTCAGAACCATTACAGACAACGTTTCATCAATTTTCACACTAGATCAAACAACATCAACACAACTCTTCATAAACATGAACAACCATAAAATTTACCCAATAATTCAATCGGAACAGTGAGACCATTGTAACCAGAACTCAAAAACAACCCAAACTTCAGAATAAATATGTAGATACAAACTCAACCGTGAACATTCATCAACTTAAAATGGTTTTGTTATGATCGAAGAGCCATTTCACATAAGGTGGTATCTTTTATACATCTTCAGAATTTAAAAGCTTTCTCGTCACCTTTTCCTATTATTATTCTCACCTCATTTGTAAAACTACAGGAACGAAGAACAGAGAACTATACAAAGCAATATTCAGGGTATTATGGGAAAGAAAGACAAGACTCTGAGTTCTGAACATAAAGAAATGACGCCCTTGTATACATACACCGCCTGTGACAAAGATGATGGTATTACTACTTGGGAAGGCATGTATAATCTACTTGAGGAAGAAAACCCCAGAGTAATGGAGGTTACAACTACTGCAAGCTCATATGGGTCTTCTGAGGCGTCTATTATAGAGTTATCTTGCTCATTCTTGCACCAGATAGTGGAGAGGCCTAAAATTCTTTCATACACTGACATGATTAAATGGGTATTGGAAAACACTAATATCACTAATAGACAGTTTAAGACTTAGAGTCAAGAACTCATTGGCTCATTCACTCCACAAGATTTGAGACTCATGTATCATTTACCAGAGCCACATGCGACTTATAACAAATAGTTCATGGAGAAGTTTGCTAAAGAAAATGAAGACCTGGCAGTATGTACCAAGGACTAGTCAAGGAGGGACGAACCACTAAAAAAGGATAAACACGGTATGTACAGTACTGGTTCTCTCACATCCCCGTATTGCTTTGTTGCTGCTATGCTTTGTAGCTTTTTGGGAAGCCAGACATTAATAAATTTTCATCTGAATGGCTACCATTATTTAATGTTGCTATTAATGCTACTGTTGTGGATTGGGCTAAGATATTATCTAATAACTTAGCCACAACCATTTTAAATTACCGGTCTAAAATAACTGTTTCTCAGAGAATTTATCCCCCTTTTTACTTATCTGCATATGTTCTGGATTCAATTTGTTATATTTCCAAGTTTCCTTTTATGGGTTGGAAATGGATGACTCAAGACCCCTTACCCATTCATATTTATCATAAAGAATTGTGGGATTCAAAGTTCATTCCCTATTTTTACAAGATATGTCATGGAATCATGTTGCCCCTATATAAAATGTTATATGATAAAGATGTTCCAAGGTTTTCTCTTGAAACAGAGGTAGATATACTTCCTGTTGCGATATGGTTTGGAGAAGAATTGTTTACATATGTCAGGCTTTTTGGAAGTCTCGCTTCCCCTCATGTCTTACCTTTGTATGTTCCTGATAAACTCATGGCACGAGAAATTGCTTATCAAACCTGCGGAGAAGGAGGTTTGACTAAAGATTTGAAAGATAAAAAGAAGGCTATTTGGCCACAATTTCCTGTGGCCTGTGGGGCCTTTTCATTATTTGATGTAGGCCATGCATTCAAAGAAGTAAACAACATAACATGTTTACGTTTGTTCAAATTTCCAAGAAGAATGTTCTACCCTTATTATATTGCTAAAAATTTCACTACTGCAGTCAAAATAAAGGTGTTTTCTAAAGAAGATGATATTTTTGATGACATGTTCCAAGAGAAAGGCACACTTAAAGAGGTTCTACATTCAGCCCAAATACGATTTCCTCCAGCAGAATTTCAAGAGTTCAAGATGTATAGGGAAAGGAGATTATCTAGTATCCCTTTGGATAAATTACGCCTGGAACCCATAAGGGAACCAACTCCCAGTATTAGTCTCAGTGGAATTTCAGGCACAGATAGATCTAAATCTAAGTCCGGGAGCGAAACGTCAGAACACTCTAAGAGGTCTGAAAATGACCATGATAAAAGTGAAGGGTCAGAAAGGGATACTTCCCAGTCAAAGGAGCTCTCACAGCAACAGGTTTCAATCTCTCCACAGCTAAATCCTCTCCCTCTCATCATACAGCAACCATCAGTCAGAAATGAGCTAGATAAAGAATGGGAGACATTCAATGATTTAATTAATATTTAAGGTCAGAACACATAGACACCTGTGAGTAATGTAAAGGCAACAAAAAATATATTCACAGGAATAACTAGCAATGTCTCTGAAATGGAACATATTCCCATTACCCCATCCTCTGAACTTATGCTCAAAATAGAGGAAATTCCTCCTCTTGATGTATTTTATAGTCCACAACACAAGGCAGTGGTAAGAAGACAAATAAAGAAAAGGAAATTGGAAAACGTGCTCTCTCATGATGCAGAGCAATTAGACATCCTTTGGCAAGATCCTACCACTGATCCCACTGAAAATCTCACCAAATTATCTCAGATCACAGGAGCATATGCCTCTACAGCCATTGATAAAGCATCTGAGGTACGGACATTACTGAATGAGAAAGAAGATCAAGTACAGGTTTTGCAACAACAGCTGCAACAAGCTAATGCAAACAATGAAGCACAGAAACGGCTTGAAAAATTACAACAGGACTTCCAACAAATGCAGATAGTGTACCAAAATAGTTTGGCTGAAAAAGAAAAATAGTTACAAGTTATGCAAGAGATGCACAAGGATGATCCCAAGCTTACAGAATTCATCACAAAATCCATTTCCTTAAATGATCAACTGCTGCAGCGACAGGAAATATTGTGCCAAAGAATATCACAGCGGAACTCTTATTGTGAAGAAAGTGATAAAATCACTAATCAAGTCGTAGACTTATGACATAATTATGATTTAATTGATAAAAGAGTTACCGAATATTTGGCTTGGAAAGAAACAGAGGAGGGGAAAAGAGCAGGTGCACCAATAATCAACGACAATCACAAAGAAATGCTCTTTAATAATTTGGATGCACAAATCAGGAAAGCAGAGCAAGCGGCAGAAGAAGCAGCCAGAGCAGCTAACAATGTTATTGACTGCATAAATGAAATTTTCACAAGGCAAATATGATATCAGAAACCACTCCACGGTATCTACCAAAAGCATAGTAATTTTAGACAGGCTGGAGACAGAAGGCTCAAGAAAAGGCAGAATCAATTAAAATATTAAATCAGTTAAATTGGGATTCTTACTGGGCATGTTTGGTAAAACCACACAGCCAGTGCATGACTCTCAAATGTATCATCAATTCTATCGAGAAGATGGCGCCAACTCTTCCTAATTCCGTTTTCACAGGACAATTAAAGTCTGAACTTGGCCAGCCTACTCTTCTCAAACAAATGATGAACGCTTGCAATTTCAAAGAACCGATTCACAAATAGTTAGTTGTTAGTTTAATTTTTAAATTTAGTATTAATTTTTCTTTATTTTT
Organism: Pinus albicaulis; assembly: GCA_034641835.2. Classification (NCBI taxonomy): domain Eukaryota; kingdom Viridiplantae; phylum Streptophyta; class Pinopsida; order Pinales; family Pinaceae; genus Pinus; species Pinus albicaulis. Next base: position 16,389,815 of record CM076575.1, read on the forward strand.
TCCTAAAATAAGGAAGTTCATTTAAACCGTATCCTACATTTTTGTAATAAATTATTTTTATATTTAGTTAGTAGTATTTAAACCCTTCTCATGCATTTAGAGAAGGGTCCTGAAATTTGTCAAAAACTTGTCCTCGGAACATGCACTTTTGCACCCTCCGAGGAGGTTTTGATGAATGAATGGAACATGATTTATTGATATCTGCGTTTAATATCTACTATTGATGTTGCACTTTTGTACTCTTAGTGGATGTTGGATTGAGAAGAGATAAGTCATTATTGCTTGAAGCTCATGAGTAGAACTAGTTATAAATGGTTTATCTCTTAACTATTTCTGCCTTTGTGTTAAAGTGATATTCATGTTCAGTTGTTTATATATTAATGCTTGAATGCTTGAGTTATCATTTGTCACTTTTGTACGGTGATAGCTATTTATTTATGCTTAATATATGAATAGCTTATTATGCAATATTTTTTTCACAACTGTTTCGTCTAACTTTTTATACGAAGTGTTTTATCTTTATTGAATTCTTTTCTTATAACAGTTGAATGATCTTTATTACCAATTTTTATTTGAAATCATTTTAGATCTCATAACGGAAAGATTACATCCCGAGTTAGTGTAGAATTAGACATTTCTGTTTATTAGAATACAATTTCATGTTATTAAATTAGAATTAGAATAAAAGAATTTCACTTAGGAACTTTTAGAAATGAAATATCAATTCTCAACAAACACACACACATATTGGGAAACTGGTCCCATTATCCCCAATTGGACCCACCATACCAAACGAAAAATGAGCTGCCAACCAAGGTCTGGATCGGGTGGGTATCCCCATTGTTGTAGACCCGATTTTCGGGGCTTCAACATATTTGGCGCTAGAAGGAGGGCCCTGAACTATGAATGGAAAGTAAGTCAAAATCTAAATACCATTCTGAGATTAAATCGCCCTCACCATCTCCCCCAACTTCCCCATCGCACGTAGAATCTTGAAATCTAGAGTTAGAAGTCGAAAGAACAACAACCACTGCCACGGACCCTAACTTTTCAGAAGAATATGCTATTGAACCTCCTGAAGTTGAATCTTTGATTCATAAACTTCAGCTATTTTCAATATTACCTCAAAGATCTGATAAATCTCAAGGCAGTGTGACTTCGCAATATAACCCTGCTCATCCTCTCACTAGATTACAGAGCGAAAAGGTTGGTGTTCAGCCAATCGAGTTACCTCTACCTACAAGGAAGAGAGCAAGAAAACCACCTAAAGGGTCTAATAGTGAGACTCTTTCATCATCATCATCCATCTCAACCTGTTCACTGCGAAGTCAACCATCCACCCCTCCACTTCAGACTATTGTCCGTCAGTCCACTGGAACTTCCACATCTCCTTCTCAAGCATCTGGAATAGTAATATCCTCATCTTCTCAAATGAAAGGATCATCTTCTGCACTTTCTTCTATTGGTAGTTCAGCGATGGCCCAATATCCATGGAATAATCCAGGGGCAGTCTTAATGCCTGCGCCCTTGAGTCAATTACCAGCCCATCTGAAAAATGGCTGCTTAAGTTTAATCCTGAAGTAGGCATGCTAGTGGAAGAGCATATAAATAACTTTATGTTGTCCATAAATCTCAATGGAGTTACCAATGAAGATTTTTTTGTCCGAATTTTTCCCTATACTCTTCAAGGAGCATCCGTATCATGGTATTTCTCATTACCGTCTGGATCTATCACTAGTTGGGATATCTTCTAAGATCAATTTTTGACTAATTTCGGTGATGACAGGTCTACAACGACACTGATAAATGACCTGTCTAACCTTAGGGCTGAGTCAAAATAGCCTATCAAGGATTTTAATTCACGTTTCACTGAACTATTAAATAAAATTCCTACTGCTTCCAAGCCTAGCGAAGAAATGCGAAGTGAATGGTATATCTTTGCTTTACCATCAAACATAGCAATTTTCGTTGATAGGGCTAACAAAACCACTTTAGTTGACAATATGAAAGAAGCAATAGAAGTAGAGAAATGAATCATTGCTCTAGAAAAGTAAAATGCAATAGAGGAACGAAAATCCAAGAAAGTTACTTTTAAGGAAGACCATAAGAAAAAACAATCGAAAGATCCATTCGATTTAGAAGGATTGCAGAAAGTTTTGAAAACCATGTCCAACGAAATGGTTGACATTAAGAGACAAGTGGCAGAAACATCTTCTAAAAATTCATTCAAGCCTTATAGAAGAAACCATTCGACTGATTCAAAGCCGCCAAATGCTATCACAAGTGCTGAATCAGAAGAAGAAGAAGAGGAGATTGCTACTGAAGAAAATACCGATGAAGAAGAAGTTGTAGAGGTACAAGGTATGTCGGATTTCATCCTCCCAGATGAAGAAGATCAAGAGGCATCCCCAGTGAGCACTCAAAGTAGAAATCAACTTGATCCTTCTCAACCTACTCCTAAGCCAAAGAGCGCAAGCTCAATGACTAAGGATAAGGTCGCACCCAAGAAAACAACATCTAAAGCGACTCAAACTATCCCAGTCCAAACAGATTCATCAACTCCATCAAAAACGCTAATCGTTTCGGATGAGATGGAGTACAATATAATAGAAGACATGAAGAAGACTAGGGATAACATCGCTTTTTATGAATTGAGCAAGTTAAAACACCAACAAAGGGTACTTTTGAAAGAATTACATGCTGTACCAGAAAAACCTTTGCCTGCCCCTATAATCTCTCAAGCTTCCCATGAAATGGGAAGACCTCCAACTAATGTGATTAATAAATTTTATCTAGAAAATATCACTTTAATTGGAGGAAGGTAGAGATCTCATACTCCCCCATTTCTTCTTACTTATGAAGTTTTCAATAAAAAATTTCACAATTGTTTAGTGGCTTCTGGAGCTTCATCTAATATTCTACCAAAATCAATATGTGCAAAGTTGAACATTCAACCGCAAAAATCTGTTGTGCGCATAGTTCAGCTAGATCGATCACAAGTTGAAGTGATTGGCGAATTAAATCAGGTTACCATAAGGTTTTCATCTAATCCAAAGGCATGTCAAGTTATCGACATTTTAGTTGCGGATATTCCAGAATTTTATGGCTTAATTCTTAGCAGAGATTGGTCAGAAAAACTTCACGGATACTTTGCAACTGATTGGTCACACAAGTGGCTCCCTTACAATGGTAAACCAAATCAGATAAAGGTTGAGCGAGAAAAACATCGGAAATACATAGTAATAGAACTGGAAGGAGAAAATGAACCGGTAGCATACAGCAATAATATCATTGCCAACTACTCAGTTGATTCTTTCTTAAGAAATTTTAATGCTCATACTTCACCTTACTTAGAACATTCTGTTTTATCTTAAATAGAAATTTTTTCTCAAACAGATAGTTCTAAATGTATTAATTTTGTAGACACTCCTGTAAATAAATCTTTATTTTGGAAGTTATTTTTTGATGGTTCTAATTCTAATGAAGGAGTAGGAGCAGGATGCGTGTTGATTAGTCCAGAGGGAAAACAAATTATGCTAACTTTCAGACTCGAGTTCGATTGCACCAATAATACTGCAGAATATGAGGCTTTATTCCAAGGATTATACAAAGCAATCGGATTAGACATCAAATATCTACAAGTTTTCAGAGATTCTGAAATTGTAATCAGATAGGAACTCCACGATGGGCCAACAGGCGAACATTATGTTGGAGACACTATTGCACATAAAATCCTTCGCGCAGGCTATTACTGGCCTACACTATTCAAATACTCACATAGCTATGTAAGGAAATGTCAAGTTTTTCAAACTGTTGCTGGAAGACAAAAGAAACCATCATTGCCGCTGCAACCAGTCAACATTGAGCAGCCTTTTGATCAATGGGGATTGGACATAATAGGTGAGATCGTTCCTCACTCTTCTAAACAGTATAGGTATATCCTTAAAGCAACTGATTATTTTACTAAATGGGTAGAGGCAGTTCCTCTCAAAACAGATAATGCCGAGCACATCATCGAGTTCATAGATCAATTCATAATCACTAGGTTTGGTTTACCTTCTACTTTAATGTTTGATAATGCATCGTATTTTTCTGGTAATGCTATGACTAAATTTGCACTCAAAAGAGGTTTTAAACTTAAATACTCTACCAATTGTTACCCACAAGGGAATGGGTTAGCTGAATCTACAAATAAAAATTTAATCAGAATCATTAAGCGAACCATTGATCAAAATCACAAAAATTGGCACAAGTCTTTAATATATGAATTATGGGTAGATCGAATAACGCAGAAAGCCTCCATTGGTACTTCTCCCTTTAATTTAGTTTATGGGAAAGAAGTGGTTCTTCCAACTCATTTAGCAATTCCCTCTTTAGCCTTAGTTCAATACATTGATGAAGCACTAACTTCTTCCTTACAACTAAGGCAGCTGGAAATAATTAAGCTAGGAGAACAACGAGAACAGGCCAAAATAACTCATGCTCATCATCAAGCATTAGTAAAAGCTTCTTTTGATTCAAACATGATATCTAGAAAGGACTTTCAAATTGGAGATCTAGTTTTAAAATGGGATAAGGCTCATGAGGAAAAAGGGAAACATACGAAATTTCAACGAATGTGGCTTGGTCCTTTCCAAAATGCAAAAATTATAGGTCCATCTACTTTTATGTTACAGGATTTAACAGGAAAAGGAGAGTCTTTACTTGTTAACGGACAGATCCTCAAAAAATATTTTCCATTGGAGATCATTCTTCTATTTTGTAAATTAATTTTCTTTATTTTCATAATAAAACCAGTTGTAAATGGTTACATTTGGAATTCACGAAAAAGATACAAATTCTCTTTTAGATTTTGTTTTTTCTCACTTGCATAAATAGAATTCTTCTAGAAAATTGATCATTATTGTTGAAAGATACAGTTAAAGGCTTTAGGCCTAGAAATGATACTAGTTTCAACCTTGTAAATTTTGATAAAAAGAAACCTTTAGTGGGAAATTGTTTTATATCAGTCCAATGAAAGGTATCAATAACAAAACGAAGATTCTCTGTAGAAACGTTCTTTCCAAAAAACTCTACCATTGTCGTCCAGAACTATCTTAAGGAAACAATGACTTCCTCCCCACTTAGGAAATTACAATGTTTAGGGAATAATCCAATGATACACTTTAAATTAAAGAGTAAGAGGTCTCATCACGAGCTGACTTATCATGATCATAGATGTTATAGCTTGTTGACTTTGCCAATACTGCATACCACAACAAGGAAATGACTCAAGATTATTGCAATCAAAAGACAAGGGGCCTCATCAAGAGCCATCTTGTTCAGGAAAGTTATAAATCAAGTGAATGGCACTGTCATAAATTGGCTACCAAACCAGGACATTGTTCTTTAAGGGTAAAAAAGAAAATGAAGGCAATAAGTGTGAATATGGATTTCTCTTTGAAAAATGTATATTTCTTTAAGTAGGATATAGGATCATTGCTAGGTAATAGGTAACCCTATCGAGGCTATAAACGCCTACTGGCAGTAGAGGCTCTACCTACGACAAATGAGCATATTTAAAACTGATTTACAGAGAAGCATTTGTTTCTATCTTTATAAACCAAGTAATGACTGATGTAGATACAAGGACTAGCTTGAGGAAGTAAACAATCAAAGTTGAATATAGAAGAAACGAAATATCATTGATAGATAAAAGCATAATGCACTTTGTCTTTCTATAATAAAGTTGATTTTCTGGAAAATTTTCCATTTTGAAAGTTTAGAAAATTCAAAAGAAAAACAGAGATAATTGTTTCTTCCAAGTGAATCACCAATTGTTGTGGCCAGCAACAACCCCCCTTCTTATTAGTATTATCACTAATACTAATAAGTGGGGGCCCTTAGTCAAAAAATTTAAAAATCGATTAGTGCTTGTATTTCCTTTTACAATAAAACTTACTATCATAGACTTAGGAGAATATCCCTTGAAAAATCTAAAAAACTTAAGTTTTATGATATGATAGAATAAAATCATTCTTTAAGAAATATCGCATAGCAAAAAGGTAATGAATATCTCCTTACAAGCAGAATTCTAAGATTGCGAGATCGCAATGTGAAACTACGCACTAAAAAACATTCATCGCATCGCATGCATTAAAAACCTTAACCGCTAATATGTGATGGCACATATCGCAAATCACATTTTGCAGGAAAACACATTAACGTATGTTTTCCATATGCTATGATCCAACGATTTTGCGATATTACGATATAGCGATTGCGATTCTGCGATACTGCGATCTGCGATATTGTGAAGCAAATCGCAGATCGCCTTATCATAGATCTTTAAGGCTCATTGTACAAAAAATATTTTCCATAAACTGAGGCCTTGTTATGCGCTTTAATGTTAATCAATGAATTGGTTGTCAATCATTAATGAAATATGGTTTTGTTATGATCAAAGAGCCATTTCATGTAAGGTGGTATCTTTTATACGTCTTTAGCATTTAAAAGCTTTCCTGACACCTTTTCCTATTATTATTCTCACCTCATTTTTAAAACTACAGGAACAAATAACAGAGAACTATACAAAGCAGTATTCAGGGTATTATGGGAAAGAAAGACAAGACTCCGAGTTCTAAAGATAAAGAAATGACACCCTTGTATACAGACACCGCCTGTAACAAATATGTTGGTATTACTACTTGGGAAGGCATGTATAATCTACTTGAGGAAGAAAACCCTAGAGTAATGGAGGTTACAGCTACTGCAGGCTCATATGGGTCTTCTGAGGCGTCTATTACAGAGCTAGCCTGCTCATTCTTGCATCGGATAGAGGTGAGGCCTAAAATTCTTTCATACACGGACATGATTAAAAGGGTATTGGACAACACTGATATCAGTAACACACAGTTTAAGACTCAGAGTCAAGAACTCATTGGCTCATTCACTCCACAAGATTTGAGACTCATGTATCATTTACCAAAGCCACAGGCCAATTATAACAAACAGTTCATGGAGAAGTTTGCTAAAGAAAATGAAGACCTGGCAGTATGTACCAAGGACTGGTCAAGGAGGGACGAACCACTAAAAAAGGATAAACACGGTATGTACAGTACTGGTTCTCTCACTTCCTCGTATTGCTTTGCTGCTGCTATGCTCTACAGGCTTTTTGAGAAGCCAGACATTAATAAATTTTCATCTGAATGGATACCATTATTGAATGCTGCTGTTAATGCTACTATTGTGGATTTGGCTAAGATATTATCTGATAACTTAGCCATAGCCATTTTAAATTACCGGTCTAAAAGAACTGTTTCTCAGAGAATTTATCCCCCTTTTTACTTATCTACATATGTTCTGGATTCAATTTTTTATATTTCCAAGTTTCCTTTGATGGGTTGGAAATGGATGACTCAAGACCCCTTACCCATTCATATTTATCATAAATAATTCTGGGATTGAAAGTTCATTCCCTATTTTTACAAGATATGTCATGGAATCATGTTGCCCCTGTATAAAATGTTATATGAAAAAGACGCTCCAAGGTTTTCTCCCGAAGCAGAGGTAGATATACTTCCTGTCGCGAGATGGTTTGGAGAAGAATTGTTTACATATGTTAGGGTATTTGGAAGTCTCGATTCACCTCATGTCTTACCTTTGTATGTTCTTGATAAACTCATGGCACGATAAATTGATTATCAAACTTGCGGAGAAGGAGGTTTGACTAAAGATTTGAAAGATAAAAAAAAGGCTATTTAGCCACAATTTCCTGTGGCCTGTGGGGCCTTCTCACTATTTGATGTAGGCCATGCATTCAAAGAAGTAAACAACATAACATCTTTACGTTTGTTCAAATTTCCAAGAAGACTATTCGACCCTTATGATATTGCTAAAAATTTCACTATTGGAGTCAAAATAAAGGTGTTTTCTAAAGAAGATGATCTTTTTGATGACATGTTGCAAGAGAAACGAACACTTAAAGAGGTTCTACATTTGGCCCAAATATGATTTCCTCCATCAAAATTTCAAGAGTTCAAGATGTATAGGGAAAGGAGATTATCTAGTATCCCTTTGGCTAAATTACGCCTGGAACCCATAAGGGAACCAACTCCCAGTATTAGTCTCAGTGGAAGTTCAGGCACAGACATATATAAATCTAAGTCTAGGAGAGAAATGCCAGAACACTCTAAGAGGTCTGAAAATTACCATGATAAAAGTGAAGTGTCAGTAAGGGATACTGCCCAGTCAAAGGAGCTCTCACAGCAACAGGTTTCAATCTCTCCACAGCTAAATCCCCTCCCTCTCATTGTACAACAACCATCAGTCAAAACTGAGCTAGATAAAGAATGGGAGACATTCAATGATTTAATTAATATTGAAGGTCAGACTACACAGACACCTGTGAGTAATTTAAAGGAAATAAAAAATATATTCACGGGAATAACTAGCAATGTCTCTGGAATGGAACATATTCCCATTACCCCATCCTCTGAACTTGTGCTCAAAATGGAGGAAATTCCTCCTCTTCATGTATTTTATAGTCCACAACACAAGGCAGTGGTAATAAGACAAAGAAAGAAAAGGAAATTGGAAAACATGCTCTCTCATGATGCAGAGCAATTAGACATCCTATGGCAAGATCCTTCCACTGATCCCACTGAAAATCTCACCAAATTATCTCAGATCACAGGAGCATATCCCTATGCAGCCATTGATAAAGCATATGAGGTACGACAATCATTGAATGAGAAAGAAGATCAAGTACAGGTTTTGCAACAACAGCTGCAACAAGCCAACGCCAACAATGAAGCACAGAAACAGCTTGAAAAATTACAGCAGGACTTCCAACAAATGAAGATAGGGTACCATAAAAGTTTGGCTGAAAAAGAAAAAAAGTTACAAGTTATGCAATAGATGCACAAGGATGATCCCAAGCTTACATAACTCATCACAGAATCCATTTCCTTAAATGATCAACTACTGCAGCAACATGAAATATTGTTCTAAAGAATATCACAGTGGAACTCTTATTGTGAAGAAAGTGATAAAATCACTAATCAAGTAGTAGAATTATGACATGATCATGATTTAATTGATAAAATAGTTACCGAATATTTGGCTTGGCAAGAAACAAAGGAGGGGAAAAGAGCAGGTGCACCAATAATCAACGACAATCACAAAGAAATGCTCTTTAATAATTGGGATGCACAAATCAGGAAAGCAGAGCAAGCGGCAGAAGAAGCAGCCAGAGCAGCAAACAGTGTTATTGACTACATAAATGAAAATTTGCACAAGACAAATTTGATATCAGAAACCACTCCACTCTAGGGTATCTACCAAAAGCATAGCAACTGCAGACATGCTGGAGACAGAAGGCTCAAGAAAAGGAAAAATCAATTAAAAGATTAACTCAGTTAAATTGGGATTCTTATTGGGCGTGTTTGGTAAAACCACACAGCCAGTGCACGACTCTCAAATTTATCATCAATTCTGCCAAGAAGATGGCACCAGCTCTTGCCAATTTCGTTTTCACAGGACAGTTAACGTCTGAAGTCATCCATCCTACTCTTCTCAAACAAATGCTGAACGCTTGAAATTTCAAAGAACAGATTCACAAATAGTTAGTTGTTAGTTTATTTTTAGATTTAGTATTATTTTTGCTTTATTTTTGCCTAAAATAAGGACGGTCATTTAAACCGTATCCTACATTTTTGTAATAAATTATTTTTATATTTAGTTAGTAGTATTTAAACCCTTCTCATGCATTTAGAGAAGGGTCCTGAAATTTTTCAAAAACTTGTCCTCAAAACATGCACTTTTGCACCCTCCGAGGAGGTTTTGATGAATGAATAGAACATGATTTATTGATATTTGCATTTAATATCTGCTACTGATGTTCCACTTTTGTACTCTTAGTGGATGTTGGATTAAGAAGAGATAAATCATTATTGCTTGAAGCTCATGAGTAGAACTAGTTATAAATGGTACTTTTATCTCTTAACTATTTCTTCCTTTGTGTTAAAGTGATATTCATGTTCAGTTGTTTATATATTAATGCTTGAATGCTTGAGTTATCATTTCGCACTTTTGTACAGTGATAGCTATTTATTTATGCTTAATATATGAATAGCTTATTATGCGATATGTTTTTCAGAACTGTTTCGTCTAAATTTTTATACGAAGTGGTTTATCTGTATTGAATTCTTTTCTTATAACAATTGAATGATATTTATTACCAATTGTTATTTGAAACATTTTAGATCTCATAACGGAAAGATTACATCCCGGGTTAGTGTAGAATTAGACATTTCTGTTTATTAGAATACAATTGCATGTTATTAAATTAGAATTAGAATAAAGAAATTTCACTTAGGAACTTTTAGAAAGGAAATATCAATTCTCAACACACACACACACATCACTAGAGAATTTGGCAGAAATTTCGACGACCAATTCGTCGCTATTCCGACACATAGTCGTTGCAAGAGCGACAGTTCGGGGGCGGACAAACCGTGGTTTGTCATGCCGTCTCTGTTCCGACGCACGTAAAAAGTGTCGCACTATCGACACTTCTTCCGTAGTTCCGAAGAAGCGTCACTCTTCCGACGTCTCACAAACCTTCGCGCCTCCGACGTTTGTAAAGTGTCGTACTTCCGATGAAATGTGGTTCGACGTTTGGAACGTCGCTCTTCCGACGCTTGTAAACCGTCGCAATTCCGACCCAACGTGGTCCGACGTTTTGGACGTCGCTCTTCCGATGCTTGTAAACCGTCGCAATTCTGACTAAACGTGGTCCGACGTTTTGGACGTCGCTCTTCCGACGCTTGTAAACCGTCGCAATTCCGACTAAATGTGGTCCGACATTTTGGACGTCGCTCTTCCGACGTCTGGAAGATGTCGCAATGCCAACGATATGTGGTCCGACGTTTGGAACATCGCTCTTCCGATGTTTTCATACTGTCTCTCTTCCAACATTTCTAAAGCTGTCGCAGTTCCGACGTCTACAAGGCGTCGGCAGACCGACGGAGGGTTCAATTTAAAAAAAAAAAATTAAAATTTTAAAAGACGAGAAACGTTGTTTTGAATATATTATATGAAGTAAAACGGTCCATGAAAGTGAAATAGCAGTATGTAGAATAGTAAAGCAACATATAGAGTACTGACGTTCATTGTTCCAAATACAAATTAAAGTACCCAAAACCCTACAACAATGAAGTAAAACAGTCCATGAAATTGAAATAGCAGTATGTAGAATAGTAAAGCAACAGATAGAGTACTGACGTCCATTGTTCCAAATACAAATTAAAGTACCCAATACCTTGCAATAGAGAAAAACACTAATCATAATCATGTGAGGAGTGTGATATGTCCAAAATATAAAAATACCATCAAACCATATCAATAAACCAACAACATAGACCAGCATCGCTAGTTTTGAAGGCAGAGTGATAAACATTAATCATTTTTTTTTCACAAGAGAAAAAACGTTGTTTTGAATATATTATATGAAGTAAAACAGTCCATGAAATCATTACATTTTCACATCTGAATATTGGAACCCAAATATCCATCCAGAAAAGTGGAATTCCCACCCCAGACAGTGATAGAAAAATACCCCATGTCACATACAGGGACTTGATATAAAACCCAATAACGGTCCACATGGAGATTATCGACAATCTGAGAAAGCATCCAAATATGCCCGAGGCATCTATAAGAAAGTGAAATAGCAGTATGTAGAATAGTAAAGCAACAGATAGAGTACCAACATCCATTGTTCCAAATACAAATTAAAGTACCCAAAATCCTGCAACAGAGAAAAACGCTAATCATGTGAGGAGTGTGATATGTCCAAAATATAAAAATACCATCAGACCATATCAATAAACCAGCAACATAGACTAGCATCGCTAGTTTTGAAGGCAGAGTGATAAACATTAATCATTTTTTTTTTCACAAGAGAAAAAATGTTGTTTTGAATATATTATATGAAGTAAAACAGTCCATGAAGTCATTACATTTTCACATCTGAAGATTGGAACCCAAATATCCATCCAGAAAAGTGGAAGTCCCACCCTAGACAATGATAGAAAAATACCCCATGTCACATACAGGGACTTGATATAAAACCCAGTAACGGTCCACATGGAGATTATTGACAATCTGAGAAAGCATCAAAATATGCCCAAGGCATCTATAAGAAAGTGAAATTGCAGTATATAGAATAGTAAAGAAACATATAGAGTACCGACGTCCATTGTTCCAAATACAAATTAAAGTACCCAAAATCCTTGAACAGAGAAAAACGCTAATCATGTGAGGAGTGTGATATGTCCAAAATATAAAAAGACCATCAGACCATATCAATAAACCAGCAACATCGACCAGCATCGCTAGTTTTGAAGGCAGAGTGATAAACATTAATCATTTTTTTTTCACAAGAGAAAAAACGTTGTTTTGAATATATTATATGAAGTAAAACAGTCCATGAAGTCATTACATTTTCACATCCGAAGATTGGAACCCAAATATCCATCCAGAAAAGTGGAAGTCCCACCCTAGACAATGATAGAAAAATACCCCATGTCACATACAAGGACATGATATAAAATCCAGTAACGGTCCACATGGAGATTATCGACAATCTGAGAAAGCATTCAAATATGCCCGAGGCATCTATAAGAAAGTGAAATAGTAGTATGTAGAACAGTAAAGCAACAGATAGTGTACCGACGTCCATTGTTCCAAATACAAATTAAAGTACCCAAAATCCTTGAACAGATCAAGAAAAACGCTAATCATGTGAGAATTCAAAGTAAAGTTAATCTATTAACATTGCAAATAAAATTACACCGAAGTCAAAAACATTGCCTGGCCATACTCATGGCAAATTTGTCATCAAAAAATCAAAAATTAAGAAGACTGCCCTCATATGGGGAAACCAGTCTTGAACGTTTAATTTACAGAATTCAAAAATATTACTTAAAGGTCCAGCACAGTAAAATAAACTAAAAGCAGCCCAATTAACTGGGCCTACTAAGCAAGAAAAACAAATTAACCAAACTACTCCTCCGCTGGTTCCTCCACGATTCGGCACCATCCTTCGGAAGGTCCAAGATCGCTAGGTGCTACCTCCACATGCATGCCACGGCTCCCCTCCTGAAGGCCCGAATGCTAGCCGACTTTTTCTGAGCTCAGACCCACCGGACGGGTGCATTCTTCCTCCGTTTGGGCCTCCTCGTGGAAGACCATAGTGACTACAGCTGTGATTCGCGGGCGGTTGAGAGTGCAATCAAAGGAAAATTGCGCAGTGCGCGTCGTGGGAGAAGGTGAACTAGCGGTGGGGAAGCCAAGAGCAGGGGAATCCATATGGTGGCCAGATGCTACAAGCCGATCCCGCCCACTCCTAGTATTTGGATATCGACCTAAGTAATAATCATTGGACTGGCCGGAAGTCATCTCTGTTGAGGTGCTGGAGGGAGCGCGCCGGGATTGACCTCTAGTGCTCCCCCTGCGGCAACGCATCCTATGACGCACGCGAGGCATGGGTGCAATCTCAGGCGCAGGCGCAGTGGGCACAAGAGACGAAGAAGCATAATTCCAATTAACAGAGGAAGACAGACAGAGACAGAACCGAGAGAAATGGAAATATGCAGCAAAGTCTAGGCAGAAGTTCCGCTAGCCACTTCTCCTTATCGTCACAGTTACCAGGCAGTGTAATCCAGCAACCGGCTTGTCTGAAAAACCATGGCTAAACGCCATTTTGTATGTCGACCCGTCTGCAATGCAATCAAAGGACACCCGTCATAATGAATCTCTGATCATTAATAATGAGAGCCGAAGGCCGGATCAAATTGGAGCGTGCGGAATTGCTCAGAGGAGTGGAGGTCCGATCTTGAACAGTGTTAAAAATTAATTAATGCAGATTTGATGTGAAAACTTAATTGAACAGCATTAAATGTTAATGCGATTGATATGAAATCGCCATATCCATGTCCCATCACCTTAAACGCCATCGAATGCACCCGCAGCCGGGAGCAGGGCAAGTTTTTATTGAGGACACGTGGCAGAAATTGATTGGAGCGGATATTTGTTTGGGTCGCTCGCACAGTGGAAATCCGGACCCGTAAAATATTAGGGCGAGTTTGATAAGAATATTGTGTCACAAAATTGGCCGACGTCAGCAGGCTATTTTGGAACGCGAATTTGGTTTGAATTATGGTTTATCGCCGTTTGAATTCTGGCGGGCTCGACTTAAGAACAATTTTGTTTGATCCCATCTTATAAAATTTGTGTTGGTTTTCTTTGATAATACACATATTAAAATCCCGCTTAATAAAGAGACAAAATTTTTGTGCTTTTGGAACTTGACCCGAGGATTGGACATGAGTTAACAAACAAAAGGATAACGGAACCAGACATGCACCCGTGGTCAAGCCCTCTACCAAAACCACGAGCGGAATCACAAAAGTGGGTTGCCCATATCGCACCGCTTTTGTGGAGTAGGCGGTATTTCCTATTCGCGAGCGATTCCATAGGGAATGCGACATGTGGTGAAGTGACCCCGGAAAACAACCGTTTAACCCACGCCATCGCACGTTAAAGCCCGACGTTGGAATCCGAGCGAAATTTCCAAGAGTCGTTGATTTGGAGAAGGGCCATCGGACGGTGATCGCACGTTGAACTTGCCCGGAGGTTAACTAAGGTGTGCGGAGGATAGCCAGGTACGATACGAGTGTTTGATTGGTTATTGATATATATAGGTGGGGTCAGAGTATAATGAAATTGTTTAATTAAACGATTGGCGGATAATTAGCATAAGTCTGGAGCGTGATTGTTGTAAGGCTGGGTGGTGAAATATAGAGCCGAAAGTTCATTACAAGTTATTTATTTAAAAAGAAACTTGGAGTATAAATACAAAGTGTTGAAAGTTAAACATTGGTTATAAGGATTGGAGATAATATAAAGTTGGGAATATAAATTAAAGTCTAACCATTGTGGATAGTATTTATTTATCAAATTCTACGAATTTGATAAATAAACCCGAAGAAAGAAGAAGTCAATTAAGACTCAGGCTGGAGGAAAAGAACGGGGTACACCAAGGGAAAATGCTGACACATCGATTGTAGACACGCCAGCTCTCCTTGGGGGTCCAATTTCAGTTTTGTTGCGTCACACGATGATCTCTCTTCTCTGGCATTTACTTGTATTGAAGATCAATATTCTAGGAATAAGGAGTTATTTTCTCCAAAAATAACCCTAGCCAAACATTGACAATGCATCAAGGATATCTTTCTATGCTTCATAAGCACATTTGTTCTACTTCTAAATCATGTCTTGGAAGTGGTTGTTGTGCTGAAATTATTCACCAGTTGGTTTCATACCAAAGTCTTTTTCACATTTTCAGCATCCAATACATGAAAAAGATAATGGTTTAAAACAACATAAATATTTGAAATTTTACAAGAATTGTCTGGCACACTTTGAATATGAATTTTGAAGTCAAGTGCATGATGCTGTATAGGATCAAGTGTCATTTTGAATACCAAATGTTTCACAAGAAACTTCTCAACATGCTACCCTGCAGTAGGGATTAAATGACAATATTGCATCAACTATTTCCATAATAAAAGTGCACCTCGGCCATAAGACTAAACAACTACAAATGTTGTAGATCTAACAAGACCACACAATCAAATGTATTCCACAAGGCCAATACTGTATGAAAAATAAAAAGGAGTTTGCAACCAAAAATACCTTAGGCAACTAATTCAATTAGATACACCAAACCATCAACAAAAAGGAAAACCAGCCTACTCAAAAGGCAAGCGTTTACCTCCTTTGACAAAATTTTGAGTTCCGAAACAAGGGCCTTTATTGTCTTGTCAATGCCCCTAGTAATTTGAATTGGGTTTGCACCTGCTGCAACAACCTAAAAAAAAAGTTTCATTTCAAATTATTTTCCACAAATTTAAGATACAACCATTGTCAGTTTTGTATTTCCTAACAAGCTCATAAATTTTGACAAAAGAACCAAAATTTTTTAATACCTGATAGCAATTTTTTCACTCAAAACTATCTTAGACTCAATAAGCCCAACCCAAAACTAAAAAACCAAACACCATAAGACCCTACAAAAATGAATAGATGATCTTAATCCAATACTATCGACAAAAAGTTACCTTTACACCCTCACTTATTAAACCCTGTGCTGTTGAATTTTAACTTCAACTGCTGCAGCAGAAGGACGGATGCAGCAGCAACATTTTTTTTTGGAGGTTGCTTGCATGCCATCCAGAAATTTAATTGAGCATTTAAAATTCCTGCAAGTTTTTTTTGTAGACGACCACAGCCATATTTCTGTACAGGATTGTATTTAAACACAACAACCAGCATTAACACAATTCACCAACCAGAAATTAAACAAATAGAAATTTACCCGACATTTTTGTAAATTCAAAAGGAGGACACGTGGAGCATTAATATTAGATCGCATGAAATTGAAGGGAATCTGAAAACCTGAAAACCGGACCCGAAATTTTTATAGGGCACATTGGATTGAGAATTCGAGTTAAAATTAGGCAGACGTCAGCATCCCATTTTGGAATGCGAATTTGGTTTGAAATTCAATCTATTTATACTTTTGAAGTCCGACGGAAAGGGTTCTTTAATGTTTTGATAGTTTAATATATACATATGTTATATATATATCATATGCGAAATGAAAGGTGGGCCATAGAATTTAGTTTTAATTTTATTTTTTTTAAAAGAGGGTTTATTATAATATGTTTTTTATGTTCCGGCATATAAAAATAAAAAGGTCGAAAAAGCTTGGTATTTTTTTTTATAGACAGTACGTAAATTTTTTATTACATAGCAGTGTGTAAAAAGTGAAAAAATGAGTGTAACTTTTTAAGTGTGTATGCACAGCAGTGCGAAAGGGAAAAACACAGCAGAGTGTTTTAGAGACAGAGTTGTTAGGACCTCACTATGTATCATTTTTACTATATATTTTAACACCACATTACCTTTTATAACCATGTTTAAAAAGGATCCCATCATCATTTTCATTTACTTTATCCCAAGGTATATAAAATCCTCTTCTTTATTATATGTTTTATCTGTTTACATATAATTCCATATTACTCTTATATTTTATCATTAATCGAAGTAGATTGTTGCTAACATAAGTCTAAGAGATCGCAGATAAGTTATATGCTGTGTTGGAACAATCGGTCGTTGCTGAAACAGTCAAACTTCGTTGCTGAAACAGTCGACTCCGTTGCTGAAACAGTCGACTCCGTTGCTGAAACAGCCAGCAGGCACACAAATTCCGCCACTATTCGTAATTTGCGATTCTGGAAGAGAATTTTGTGGAACAATGGCAACAACATGAAGACGTGGTTACACGGATTATTCTGAAGATAGTATTCTTTTGGTATCTGTTGTAACAATATCTTTTTATGGAAGAACAGAATAGCTTGTTTTAAGAAAGAAGAACAGATTCGGGATAAATGTAGATTTTCTCTCATGTAATTGTAAGAGATGTATCCTCTTTAAAAAGAGGAGACATCATCATTAGAGGGAGATTAGAGTTCGAGTTTGAAAGTTACAGGAGAACATTGTGTTTGGGAGACTGGAGCTAGACTCCATTTGTAATGTATCATTTCTTTTGACAGATGAATAAAATTTCCCTTTCAGCACTCCAATTTAATTCTTTCCCTGGGGAATCTTGTGAGAGGGAAAGGGCTCGCCTTCCTCACAAGATTCACCCAACTGTCCCTGTAGTTTGTTTAATTTCTTTATGTTGTTTTCACTTTACTTTAATTCTGTTGCTGAGACACCAGCTACACAGTTCTGTAGTTTATCGAGTATTCTGTTTCCTTAACACTGCATGAGTTTAGTACATTCATTCTTAAGAAGTCGAGAGATCTGTTATTTGTTTGGATGTATAATTCTGGGAAGCAGGTGCTGAAGGTTCCTGTACAAAGGAATAGGGTCCTGTTTCCATTGATTGCCTTTCCTTTCCTGCAGTGTGATTAGAAATAGGAGACAAGTGCTGAAGGTTCCTGTTCATGGGAATAGGGTCTTGGTCTCCTGAGTTATCTTTTCTACAGAGTGATTAGTGTCAGGCAGCAGGTGCTGAAGTTCCTATTTAAAGGAATAGGGTCCTGTTCCTGTTATGGTTGATTGGTTTCCTTTCCTGCAGATTGATTTCCCTTTATTTGGATTCTAAACTGCAACATAGGAATTACTTCTGCTATAACATAGTTGACTTCAGCTTTGATTAAACAGAGTGTGAATAATTAGTTTTGTATGATTGATAATTGTGTGGATTTTTACTACAACATTGTTTTTTCTTTTGAAATTGAGCATATCCAGTGTGTGATTGTCTTTGGAATAAACAGACTTCCTCGGGTTGACAATTTATGTGGAGCTTGAATTGTGAAAAAAATTAAAGCGACCAACATTTTGGCGCCGTTCCTGGGGAAGGCAATTATAGATTTCAAAAGCATTAATATTTTCTTTCTAGATGTGCAGATTGTATGAGAGGACGCGGAAACCAGAAGAAAACTAACCCCACAGGTGGCAAAGGCAAAGGAAGGGGAGGAAGAAAGACTTTCATTGACGAGATTGTATCAAAGGCTGAATCATCACAGAGATTAAGTTCTCGAAGAACAAAACTTCAGCACTCCCCTCAATCAGATTACAAAACAGAGGAAGTTGTGGGTCCTAAAAATATAGAGGAGCCAGTGATTAAAGAACCAGCAGTCAGTGCTGGAGAGTCAGAAGAAAGTGCTAGCAATTCAGCAGAGCACATTGAGGAAATAATAGAGAGTGTTGGACGACCAGTGGAGAACATTGAAGAGCCAGTAGAAGATCTTGACAATCGAGCAAGTGCAGTAGGAGAACAGACAATGGAAGGAAACAATGAAGATTTCTTTGGTGGAGGACGTGTAGATCCTGAAGGAGAAGGAAAGGATGAAAGTTCTCTCTCTACCTTGGGATTTCCTATCAGTGATCTCCCTGCAGGAACAACTCCTATGAAAAACATTCCATTGTCAGCTTTACCTAACTTTCATGGTTTATCCTCTGAAGATCCAGACGAATTTCTTTTTGAATTTTATATATTATGCAGAAGTTATGATTATGTTACTAATGCTCAAAAGTTGAAACTGTTTCCAGCAACCTTAAAAGGAAATGCTTTAAGATGGTTCATGAGCCTTGGGAGTCAGGTAATCACAACTTGGGAGCAGATGAAACAGAAATTTCTGCTTAAATATCAAGACTACTGCCGAACAAGAGAAAAGAAGGATGAACTATTTAATATGGCACAAAAGCCGGACGAGAATTTGGAGGACTATGTAGAAAGGCTGCAGTACAATATACAGAGATCTGATCATCCGAATATAAGTAAGGAAATTCGCAAAACAATATTACTTAGAGGTTTAAGGGATGATTTTTTAGACATGTTAAATATGCTTGGAAAGGGAGATATATCTAAAGAATCATATGATGAGATTGTTGAACTTTCTAAGAGGTGTTCAAGGGGAGCTGCAAGGAACAGAGTAAGTAATAGAGATCCCACCTATTCAAGAGTGCAGAAATCAGCCAGTGGGGGAGCAACAAGAGCAGAAATAGGTAATTTACTTGAAGAATTTAAAACTGATATGTTAAGTTCCTTTGCTTCACAAATTGACACTTTGCAGGTTAAGAAGAAGTAGGCTGAAGCAGAAGCAACTCTGGTTGTCTTTTGCCCGAAGTGCAGAGACAAACATCCACTAAGGGAGTGCCCATTGGACAAAATACCAATCTTCACCCTTTGTGAGAAAGATCATGAAACACAGCAATGTCCATCTCTACCAGGAATAAAGGCAGCATTACAGCCAACGGAAGAAGAAGCTGAAGCAGTTTACTTGCTAACTCAAAGAAGACAATGGCAACCAAAAGGACAAGGTATGAACTCTAGTATGCCATTTAATCGTTGGAATAATTATTCTACTTTCGGTCAAACAAATTACCCTCCCTTTAATCAAATGCAATACCCACCCTTTAATCAAATGAATTTCCCACCCATGCAACAATCAAACCCTCCCTTTGTTGATCCTTCAATGTGGACTCCTTGGCCCCCACAGCAGCCATCTTCTTTTAACCCTTGGAATTCAAATTGGAGAAGCCAACAACTCCCGTATCCAAAATTGCCTCAATTCCAACAACCACTTCCTCTGCCATCAAATGAACCGCCAAATAACCAAATGAGACCCCATCTACCTGTGCAACCAAATCCTAACCCCAATAATAAATTTGTGCAAGTCATTGATATTCAGAATCAATCTATATTTCCTACTATGCAATGTAATGATATTCATTTAAGATCGGGGAAAATAGTAGAGCCTATTATTGATGACATAACTTCTTCTGATTCTGATAAAGATGAAACTGAGAAACATAAGAAAGCACAACCACCTTCTAACAAGAGTGTTGAAATAACAGAACCACCATTCCCCGAGCGTTTGGTTTTAACTAGAACGCCTGAAACACCTGCTTTTAATCTTTTAGGGGAATTGCAAAATTTGTATGTTAAAATTCCACTTTTACAAGCATTAAGAGATGTACCAATTTATGCCAGAACAATAAGGGATATTTTGTTAAGAAACCTGGTAGGAAAACTAAAGATCCTCTTACAGTACATGTGATGGGTGACTTATCTGCATTAATGTCCGGAAAAACCCCTCCTGTGAAATATGGTGATCCCGGCCATTCTACCGTGATAGTTCAGATTGGTAAAACAATGATTCCTTAAGTTCTGGTAGATTTGGGTGCTGCAATAAACATAATGACTCTTGAAACTTCACAAATGTTACAGCTGAATAACACAATCAGAGATACACCCACCATTCTAGAGTTGGCTGACCATTCTACAATTAAACCTGAAGGAGTTGTTGAATATCTACTTATCTCAATTGAATCCTGGAATTACCCAACTGACTTTGTTGTATTGCAGACTAAAACAAAGATGGGGGGACACCCCTTAATTCTAGGGAGGCCATGGCTAGCCACAGCTGATGCCTTTATCAGTTGCAGATCTGGTTCAATGATAATTTCTAATGGTTATGAAACCAAACAGCTTAGTCTTTATCCTCATGCTACACCCATAATTAATAATGAAGATTCTATGTGGATGGATTATGATGATAATGTTGTTCAGCCTATTCTAACTATTGGGCAAGCTTTAATTCTTAAAGACAATACAGAGGATGAAATAATTAATAATTTTATTTGTGAACCTTCCTCTGTAATTGCTGAAACACACAATCAATTGACTGCAATTTTTGAAACAGATACCCAAGAAAAGATTGAATCTGAAGAATCATCTCATACATTAACCACCATCTCATCTAAAAGAATAACAGTTGAAATTGAACCTGGCAAGACATTAAACATAAATCATGATCTAACAGTTGCTGAAACACAGCAGTTAATGAAGTTATTGCATGAATATAAGGAAGCATTTGCATGGGATTACACAGATATGAAAGAGATCTCTTCTGAATTATGTACTCAACTAATTTACATTAAAGAGGAATGCCGACCAGTCCGTCAACCCCAAAGACGAATGAACCCTAATTTACGAGAAATTGTTAAAGAAGAACTTCAGAAATTGCTTAATGCAGGATTTATATACCCTATATCTGACAGTGAATGGGTTTCCCCATTGGTAATTGTCCCTAAGAAAAATGGGAAATGGAGAGTATGTGTTGACTACAAAGCCTTGAACAAAGCTACTCAAAAGGATCACTTTCCTTTACCTTTCATTGATCAGGTGTTGGATAGTCTGGCAGGGAAGAAATTATTTTCTTTTCTAGATGGATTTAGTGGGTATAATCAGATTAGAATTGCACCCCAAGACCAAGACAAGACCACTTTCACTAGCCCTTGGGGAACTTTTTCTTATAGAGTTCTTCCATTTGGGCTATGTAATGCACCAGCAACTTTTCAGAGGGCTGTTATAGGAATCTTTTCTGATATGCTGAATGACTCTATGGAAATATTTATGGATGATTTTACTCCTTATGGTGTGTCTTTTTAAGATGCATTACAAAATCTTGAGAAGGTACTTAAACGATGTATACAAGCTCACCTCTCCCTAAGTACTGAAAAATGTCATATGATGATGAGTGAAGGAGTAGTGCTTGGACATTTTATCTCATCTCAAGGTATTCAGGTAGATCCATCTAAAATATTTGTCATTCAGAATCTTTCTGTTCCTAAAACACAAACTGATGTGAGAATTTTTCTAGGACATGCTGGATACTACAGAAGATTTATTAAATATTTTTCTAAGATAGCTTCTCAATTATTTGTGTTGCTTATGAAAAATCTTGAATTTAAGTGGACTAATTCTTGTCAGAAAGCTTTTGAAGAACTCGAGCATCAGTTGTCTATTGCTCCTATTTTAAGGGGGCCTGATTGGGCCCTCCCTTTTCATATATCTTTTGATGCTTCAGACACTGCAATTGGAGCTGTCTTGGGACAAGAGGAAAATCATCTTCCTTATGCTATCTACTTTATCAGTAAGAATATGACCCCTGCTGAGCTTAATTATACATTTACCGAAAAGGAGTTTCTTGCAGTAATTTATGCCATTAATAAATTTCGACACTATATCACTAGTTATTCTACTTTTGTGCACACTGACCATTCAGCTATTAAGTATTTAATGAAAAAATCTGTTACAAATGCTAGAGTTACCAGATGGCTATTATTACTGCAGGAATTTGATATTACAATTGTAGATCGGCCTGGTAAAGAAAATGTGGTGGCTGATTTCCTTTCACGGTTAAAATCTAACAATGATATTCCAGTAGATGATTCTTTTCCTGATGAGTATTTGTTTGCAGTTTCTGCTCACTCTCCATGGTATGCAGATATTGCTAATTATTTGGTTGCAGGAAAATTACCATCACACCTGTCATACAGAGAAAAGAGAAGAATTGTTCAATAAAGTGCCAGGTATAGATGGATAAGTGGGTGTCTTTTCTACACAGGGCTTGATCAAGAAATCCGAAAATGCATTAGGGAAGATGAAGTGTATGACATACTGAAGGCTTGCCATGATGGCCCTTGTGGAGGGAATTTTTCTGATAAGAGAATAGCACACAAAATTTTGAGAATGGGTTACTATTGGCCCTCATTATTTAAGGATGCAAAGAAATATGTGAGGGCTTGTGACAGCTGCCAGAGAATGGGTCAACCCAATCATAGAGATCAAATGCCATTAAACCCCCAGGTAGTTTCTGAACCATTTGAAAGATGGGCCTTGGATTTCATAGGACCCATTAATCCTCCATCCAACCAAAGAACTTATATATTAGTCTATACAAACTATATGACTAAATGGGTGGAGGCCAAAGCACTTATTAGAGCCAATGAAGAGGCTGTCCTAGATTTCTTATTTGAAGAAATCTTCACTAGATTTGGAATTCCTAGAGAGCTAGTTACAGATGGAGGACCTCCATTCAATTCTCATGGTTTTAAGTCTACCCTTCATAAATATCATATTCATCATAGAATGACTACACCATACCACCCCCAGGCCAATGGGCAGGTGGAAAGCACAAATAAAGTATTAGAAGCCATTCTAACTAAAACAGTGAAGGACAACCGGAAGGATTGGTCTCAAAGGCTCCCCGAAGCATTATGGGCTTACAGAACTACTTGGAGAAACACTACAGGTTTTTCTCCCTATGAATTGGTTTATGGTAAAAATGTTGTTTTTCCTGTGGAATTTGAAATCAAAACTCTAAGAACTACTTTAGCTGTTAATCTTGATTTGACTGATGTGCAGACAGCTAGGTTGCAGCAGCTTCTTGAGTTGGATGAAAAGAGATTAGATGCCATTCACCAAACAACCATGATTCAACAACAGAGAATGAAGTGGCATGATAAAATTATTAAACA
The DNA here is from genome assembly GCA_034641835.2 of Pinus albicaulis. Lineage (NCBI taxonomy): Eukaryota > Viridiplantae > Streptophyta > Pinopsida > Pinales > Pinaceae > Pinus > Pinus albicaulis. The sequence continues at coordinate 16,413,761 of CM076575.1, forward strand.
CAAGCAGTTCCAAAAAGGTAATTGGGCCTTATTGTATGACTCTCGGTTTGAAAATTTTTAGGGTAAGCTACGTACATGTTGGCTTGGACCATATGAGGTAGATGTTGTTTTTTCTAATGGAACTGTAAGACTTCTAACAATTGACGATTCCAAAACACCTCTACTAGTCAATGGTCATAGGCTTCGTTTATACCAGCGCCCTGTTTCTAAAGAGGATTTCAAGACTGCTTGCATGACTGATATTCATTATCTTTTTCTAGGGGAGTCTTCTGCTCCTCACAGCATTTAATTTTCTGCACTGTTTTTTAGTATTAGATTAGATTAGATTTAAAACTAATAATCCCTGTCAAGGGTCGGCATATTACAATTGAATTTTGCAGATTCTGGAAAAGCTCATTAAGGAGGACAGATCCATCATAAGAAGATCTGAAGCTTCAATCACAGAAGCTTGTTCCCTTCATTTTACCCCATTTCCTAGCAATATCCCTTCATTCCATTTCTACATTATTTCCCTTTTTCCCTTTTTCCCACTTCTACCATTCCTGAAATATCATCCTTCAGTTAGTATTTCCCACCCCTTCCTGCTGAAGTTACCCCCTATCAAACACTTCCCCCACTTGTTTTAAACCCAAGTCATTATATCCCATTTTCCTGATTTTTCCCGTTGCTGAAACACCAGTTTCAGCAACGTGTCATTCATTTTTCCATTGCTGAAATACCAGTTTCAGCAACCTGTCATTCATCTTTTCATCATTAAAACATCATTTCTTTCTCTGCTATACAAGCTTTTCAGTTCTCCACTTTTACTCTTCAGATCCTTTGGGTGAAAATTATTCAGTACTGAGCAGATCCTGTTATGCTCCTGTTCTAAATTTCAGAGAAATCTACAGATTCTTCCATTAATATCAAGCCATTATGAAGCACTCTACACTTCAAATTATTGAACCAAAGGTAAAAATGTAAGGTATGTGGTTTTAATGTAATGCAGTTAAATTATATTTTAAAGAGAGGATCTTGCTCATAATGATTGCAATCTCCACACGCTCAATCATCATTGCACCATACGTAGGGGGGGGAATTTCGAAAACTGAATAATCATTTCACATCAACCAATCCTCCATAATTATTCATTCCATTTCCGCCGACATTGAGACTCTGCATCCTCTGTTGCAACAACTAGCTTGACCAAAGCCTGTGTTTCTGTCTTCTGTGCCTCTGCATGTAACTCAAGCTAGTAGCCATGGGAGGGTCGGTTATTAGACACGAGCCTGGTTCGATAACTCTTCTTCAAATGTTCCCAGAGGTCTATCAAAATTTTCAACAAACAGGATGGACAGCATACTTCGAAAGGTTAGGAGAATTTGATGAGCAGCAAGTTTTAGAGTTCGCACAAAACCTTCAGGGGAATTATTCAGTAGTTCAAGGGGTCCGCATTTCAGTTACAGAGGAGGACATAGCTCAAGTTTCAGGTTTGCCGGTTATCGGGACTCGCTGGTTCAGTAGGAAGCAAGTGATTTTAAATGCACAGCAAGATTTTCTTCTTCCAGATGAACCGGTTGAACTTAAAGGCCACGGTGTAAGTCTGCATTCACTTTCTCGACCATGGCCAACAATAGCAGAATTCATCAAGCATTACTTGACATGCGAAGGGCGTTACCAGGTAGTCTACCAACACGACTTCGTTTTGATGAATCATTTAAGGAATGGTCGATTAGTTAATAGTCCCTATTATCTGCTTGGTTGTATCAAAAACATGTCCTATTATTGCAGACGGGCTAAATTCCCATTGTTATCCCTTACCCATCACCATTTATGCCAATTATTAATTCAGAGGGGTTTTGCTCAGCAAAACCCCCCTCTGAATAATCCACTCCTCGTTCCCCAGTAGGCCGAAATTCCCCAACAAGCCCAAATCCCCCAACAAGCCAGAAGTTCCCAAGAAACTCCTGAGAATCCTTATGAAGGGCAACTGAACGATATCCCAGACTCCCCAGTAATTCCATCCTCAGAGCCAGTTGACCCAACCCCAAGTTTGTCCCACTTAGTAGAGTCAACCCTTCCCACTATTTCTATCCCTAGCGATGACTCTCTAACACCCCCATCACCACCTACTCATAAAAGGAAGAAAATAACCCCAACAGTCTCTGTCTCAAAACGATGAACAAGGGCCAAATTCCAAATTTTCACTTCTTCCAAAATCCCTTCCCCCAGAAAAGAATCTTCCCCTGCAAAGAAAAGGAAAGACAGTGACTTCTATGCTTTCCTACCAAAAAGGAAAATGAAGATGACTGTTGAAACAGGAGTTACTCCCATTTCCCCTGACCCCGCCACTATTCTGTTAAAACTTCAATCTTCACCCCCATTTCAAACCCCCCAACCCGTCTCGTCCGGTGGCACTGCCACACAAGAACCAGTGCCCCGGGATAATACGACATCGTTTATGGCTCAAACAGTGACTGTCACACAAGAACCAGTCACTTACCCAGAGGCTGAAACACAAGAACCAGCCACTGTGGTACAAGAATCATACACCAAGCATGATAATACAGGGAAACCAGCTGTAGCTGCTCCACAAGAACCAGCTACAACTGTGGATCAGCAGGCAACCCCAACAGAATCAACCAGCACACAGGGTTCACACACTATGGCATCCTTATTGGAGGAAAATGAGTTTTTGAAGTCTGAACTACAAGCCTATAAGAATGAATTAACCATGGCACGAGAAGCCTTTGATAGAGAATTGAATCTCTACATGCTGGCACACACAGCATCAACACAAAATAGGGATCCATGCAGAGAATACATGTGCCATGAGTGTGGTAATATTTACCAGCAGGCAAGGTAAAAAGTAGTCAAAATTCAGATATCTGAGGCATCTACATCAGCTGCAATAAAAGAAGAATGACCTACTGCTCCACAAGAACCAGTAGGGCTCTCAGAAATTCTAGAAAAGGAAATTAAACCACAGATATCTAGCCCTGAGTTAGTCAGTTCAGCCACTCAGACAGTACCCCAACTACAAATATCTAGCCCTGAGTTAGTCAGTTCAGCCACTCAGACGATGCCCCAACCCAGTACATCTAATGTCGGGACACAGACCCTGCCATGGAATCAATTAGAATTTATGAACAAATGGAAGAAACAATATGCTGTAGAGAAAGATAAAATATTACAGCAGCATAAGTTAGCATGGCAGAATCACATGTATGCCAACTGGGATAGTTGGGAACAGACATTGCAACAGCTCAGGATTCCAAGAAGGAAGTCAAGGAATCAAAGGAAAAGATGGTTTTGATGTTTTCATTAGTGCAGAAGTTGATGGCCACCCGAAAACCCTCTGTAAATTACTCTCTCTTCCTTTCTGAACGTTTGGTTTATTTTCAATTGAAGGCAATAAAGGATGGCAGACCTCATGAATTACTAACTGCGGAACAATTTGTTAAGACTTTTGCTGAGGCCCCTAAAAGTGACCAACATTTGTTGTGTGAACTTTATCTCCATAACGAGGCCATACTTGAGAATAGAAGAGTCAATCTTACTCCAATTGCAGGTGATGTACAAATAAGGGCATTTGTTTCATTTTTGGCCAATCAACTCACCTAGAAAATTGCGTTTATTGCAATTAGTCATAATGAGGAGAATAGGCTCCTTTGGATTAGACCGAAACCTTTAAGTCCGGCCATGTTTATAGCACAATATCACCAATTCTTACAGAAGCCAGGAATGCATAGGTACATGCAACAACTACAGGCTTCAACACTTTTGAAGTGTCAACAGCAAATCAGAGTAAAGGAGGCTGCTGCATTGAAGGCCAACACTATGTTTTGGCAGCAGTCATGTAAAGAAAGACAAGACTATCACCCTTTTAGCCCTGATAATCTTCAAGCTGCACTTTCCAGGGTACCTAATTACATCAGATGCATTCGACATTGTGGAGAAAACTGGATTGGTTACCATTTTCATTTTCCAATTCTATGGATGCCTTCAGAGAAATATCAGTGTCACCACCAATTGGCTGACAGAGATGAAGCTGTAGCATGGCAGAAATTGCAGAACAATCGAGGATTCCGAGCTCTGACAGAAGCCACCTTCTCCAGCTACTGCTTGAGCAACTTGCATGCACAGAGTCAGTACTCAGACTCTGACTCAGACTAGGAGTTGCCTGAGGACATGCAACATTTTCAGCTGGGGGGGATGTTAGGACCTCACTATGTATCATTTTTACTATATATTTTAACACCACCTTACCTTTTATAACCATGTTTAAAAAGGATCCCATCATCATTTTCATTTACTTTATCCCAAGGTATATAAAATCCTCTTCTTTATTATATGTTTTATCTATTTACATATAATTCCATATTACTCTTATATTTTATCATTAATCGAAGTAGATTTTTGCTAACATAAGTCTAAGAGATCGCAGATAAGTTATATGTTGTGCTGGAACAATCGGCTGTTGCTGAAACTGTCAAACTTCGTTGCTGAAACAGTCGACTCCGTTGCTGAAACAATCGACTTCGTTGCTGAAACAGCCAGCAGGCACGCAAATTCCACCACTATTCGTAATCTACGATTCTGGAAGAGCATTTTGTGGAAAAATGGCAACAACATGAAGACGTGGTTACACGAATTATTCTGAAGATAGTATTCTTTTGGTATCTGTTGTAACAATATCTTTTTATGGAAGAACAGAATAGCTTGTTTTAAGAAAGAAGAACAGATTTGGGATAAATGTAGATTTTCTCTCATGTAATTGTAAGAGATGTCTCCTCTTTAAAAAGAGGAGACATCATCATTAGAGGGAGATTAGAGTTCGAGTTTGAAAGTTACAGGAGAACATTGTGTTTGGGAGACTGGAGCTAGACTCCATTTGTAATGTATCATTTCTTTTGACAGATGAATAAAATTTCCCTTTGAGCACTCCAATTTAATTCTTTCCCTGGGGAATCTTGTGAGAGGGAAAGGGCCCGCCTTCCTCACAAGATTCACCCGACTGTCCCTGTAGTTTGCTTAATTTCTTTATGCTGTTTGCACTTTACTTTAATTCTGTTGCTGAGACACCAGCTACACAGTTCTGTAGTTTATCGAGTATTCTGTTTCCTTAACATTGCATGAGTTCAGTACATTCATTCTTAAGAAGTCGAGAGATCTATTATTTGTTTGGATGTATAATTCTGGGAAGCAGGTGCTGAAGGTTCCTGTACAAAGGAATAGGGTCCTGTTTCCATTGATTGCCTTTCCTTTCCTGCAGTGTGATTAGAAACAGGAGACAAGTGCTGAAGGTTCATGTTCATGGGAATAGGGTCTTGGTCTCATGAGTTATCTTTTCTACAGAGTGATTAGTGTCAGGAAGCAGGTGCTGAAGTTCCTAATTAAAGGAATAGGGTCCTGTTCCTGTTATGGTTGATTGGTTTCATTTCCTGCAGATTTATTTCCCTTTATTTGGATTCTAAACTGCAACATAGGAATTACTTTTGCTATAACATAGTTGACTTCAGCTTTGATTAAACAGAGTGTGAATAATTAGATTTGTATGATTGATAATTGTCTGTTTTTTTTACTACAACATTGTTTTTTCTTTTGAAATTGAGCATATCCAGTGCGTGATTTTCTTTGGAATAACCAGACTTCCTCGGGTTGACAATTTATGTGGAGCTTGAATTGTGAAAACAATTAAAGCAACCAACAAGAGTATGTTTGTTTTGAACAGACAGTGAGTTGGTTTTATGCACTGCGTTTTGTAGCAGTCATAATTTTGTAATCCCTCTCAGTGAGGAAGTAGTGTAATAGTTTTTTTTTGAGTTATTGAAGGGAATAGAAGTTTGTTTTCAAAGTATTGAAACTCTGTCTCCTGTCAAAGAAATTCTTATTTTCTGTGTGTTAGAGGAAGGGAGATTTATGGGTGGTTCTTATGAATCAACCAACCATTCAGAACATGCTCATCAATCCAAACCATAAGTATTATGTTACAATATTCAAGCAGGCACTCAATCGGATTTCTGAAGCTATGTTAGAGAAACCCTAAACTCTCACTAAAAATAGGTGAAATGTGGCACCACTCAGAGATTGACATGTGCCAATTGGTACAAGTGGTAGACAATTGGCATGCTCAAACAACGAGGTGATGCAGGAATGACATGAGGGAGAAAATATCAGAAAAGCCCCAAATCTGGTGAACTAAAGCTCATCACCAACCTGAGATTGACAACTTTACATGATGTAACCTATGAAATCGTAAATGGAGAAATCATAGTAAAAATAAAGTAACCTATGTAAAAATAAAGTCGGATTCATCTGGGAGTGGTAATGGGAAAAATCATAGTGAAGAACAGGAAACATGCATAGTTGCTTACAATCAAATAGATGAAAAAACACATACAAAAAACCTAGATAATAATCATGAACAAGCTTAATATTGAATTATGAACTATAAAGGAACTTACAAAATGTGACATTACGAACTTGGTCAAGCGCACAAGCAAAAATATCTTGGACATGACCCTGGTTGACAAGTTGTATTGCTCATGATTCAAGAGGATTTGTACCTGCACTGCCAAGTCAATCAAAATCCATCATTATCTATACAATAAATACAAGTAATTGATGTAGTATTTTTTACTCTAAGATGCATTATTATGATTATGTTAGAACATATGTTGAAAATGTCAAAACATACCTGAATAAGCTCCTCTTCATTTCAAGAACAATTTATTGGAGTCGCATGAACTTGGAACAAGCCTCCCACGATCTGAAAGAGTAGCAACTAAGTCAACAGTGACTTTTTTTGTTGCTACGCTTGATCGAGGGAGGTTTGCAGTAAGATTAAATCACTCCAATAAATTATTCTCTACTAAACAGGGCCAACCAAGTGAAGGTGGAAGCTCTTATGGCCCCTCCCCCCCCCCCTCACATCACTCTCAATTCCCCAATACCCAATCTATATTTCATTTTTTACTTTCATGAGCATAAAAAAAAATATTCAATAACTAATAAAAAAAAATTCAACAAAAAGTACGCAAGGAAACATTGCAATTAATGCTTGACATAAAAATAGTATGATAAATGAGTTTTTTATATAACGCAAAAAACGTTCCAAGTATGGTAACGTTTGCCTTATAATAATACAATATTTTACATTGTCAAATTTTCTTTTTCTTCTTCCTATTTTTAAAGCTCCTAATTACATCATCAATATCATCGTGCTCTGCTCCTATTTCGTGCCTTTCAACCCGCACTGCTGACCTAGTTGCGTATTCACGATGTCTGGGCTCATCCCGTGACGGGGCATCGCCTACAAAAACAGATAATATTAAATTTTAATTGTCAGTTTTTAAATATCATTGAACTAGTTCGGTAATATTAATAAAAAAAATTGCAATGAGATTATTTACCCGGTGCACCAGTTGTCGCCGCCGACCTAGTTGCATTGTCACGATGTCTGGTCTCATCTAGTGACGGGGCATCACCTACAAAAATAGATAATATTAAATTTTAATTGTCAGTTTTTAAATATCATTGAACTAGTTCGGTAATATTAATAAAAAAAATTGCAATGAGATTATTTACCTGGTGCACCAGTTGTCGCCGTTGGGACTGTTGCCCTGTCTTCCTCTCTGGTGGTAAGATCCTCAAGGAAAACATTCTCTGTCATTTAAACAAAAAACGTTATAAGGACAACCATCAAGGTATAATTAGAAAAAATTATAAGTGGAAATTAATTACCGTCACGGCCCTCACTGATAGCAGCATTGTCGGCCCGGTCCCCACTACAATGATCAGGTTGCACGAGAGGATCATCTACATCTGGCTCTAAAACTGGGTTATTTACCTCGTCGGTAGTGTTGCTCCCCTGATTTAAACAAAGTTGTTAGACATTAAATTTTTGGACGAAAACAAAAATATTGAAAGGTTAATGTTTTACCTTATCAGGCATTGTAGATCTTGGGACCTGCCCCAAGCTTCTGCGACGTTCAACTACAGCTTGATAGCCAAAACGGAAAGCAATATTTTTATCTTCCTCTATAGTTATTGTTCCAAAGTCATCACCCTACATTATATATGATTGTGTATTTTTAATCATATATGATAGGATTACAAAAACGTTGGAAGGCGATACAATTAATTATAAGATGTTTAGCTACTTAATTACAATTCTTGCAGCTAATTTCAAGTAGCCACCCTGGCCGAGCTTGTGATGGCCCTTTTTCTCTATCCTAGCTTTGGTTGCCTTGAGGTGTCAGGCAACCTAGCATCAAAAGATTGAAGTCAGATATGACGTAGCACACTTTTATTTTAGACATAAAGAAAATTAAAGCTATTGAATTAAAGTTGTAATTTACCTTGCGGGTCCAGTTGGCATTTTTCCTTCTTTATTTGCCCTTTTCTCTTTTCCGTCATGGATGAGTGCTCTCCACTCACTCTCTGAAACTGCGAGAGGACGCTTATATCTAGGGTTAAATTTCAATTGCGTCCTATAGGTGTCCCCGGTATATTTCAAATATTTTCCGGCTACCTGAGCCACCGCTTTTCTGTCAAATGTGCCGACCCCAAAAAGGGCTTCTAGATAATCTAGAAGTTCTTTTTTCAGGTTGGAATTCTGGGAATTCCACCCTGTACGTATGGTTGGGCCAAAAATTATCAACGCATGGCTCTCCAGAATCCTGTAGAACTCATTGTTTCCTACACAGAATAAAACCAAAAGAAAAAGAATATATTATCATTAATTTAAAAATAAAAATCATGATAAATATGTTTTAGATAAAGTACATGAAATAGTTAAAATATTAAAATTTACCTGGGAGTTGTACATGCTTTATAGGGACACCCTCATCATTCACCAACAACGTGCCATTAATGGTCCCTGTGGCGCTGACACGTGTAGCTCCAAGAAACGCAATAATGTAGTTGGCCATATCACCCTCATCATTGCCAACACGTTCAGCGGTTGGCTGGGTGTCTGCTTGGGTAGGGTGTGTTTCTTGGCTGGCACCTAAAGGAGTAGAAGGTGTACGAGAGGGTTGTTGGGCAATCTCTTGCCCTTGTGTCCCACTACCACCAACACCGGATTCAGCAAGTGCCATAAAACGCTACATACAAAAGAACTTTTTGTTAGTTTAGTCAATGTAAAAATTAAAAATCAAACTATCACAATTCATCTCATGCAGAACAAAAAAAATATCCTTTTGACTTTTTATTATTACCTGATATCTATTTAGCTGCCTCATAAGATGTTGTATCCTCTCTTCTGTTTCAGGTGTTTGAGGCGCGTCTATCAAAGCATTAAATTCCGACCTTGCATCTCGTGTCTTTTTTTGCAACAACAACACTAGAGATAGGGATGAAGAAAGCTCTTCCTCAAAGAGGGAATCATCAGGCGTACCATGGCTAGGTGTCTGCATATTTGAACAAAATTAATATTATTTCAATTATGTAAATAACTAAAATACCTAAAGATAGAGCAATGCTGGCACTTTACATGGTCTTCCGCTGGCCTCTTTCCGCGATCATCCTGTCTCGGGGTTGTTCCTGCACTGCTCTGATCAGTCTGCCACATTGAAATAAAATTATAAATGTAAAAACTTGAAAACAATATCTAACTTGAAAACACAAAATGAAAACTGAAATAATTTCTAATAAGACACCGGAAGACATAGTTAGAGTTTCAAAAATGCCTTGCATTGAATTCAGTCCTGGAAACATGTCATTGCACATTAAGGCACCCAAACATTCAATCCACGAATGATATATTTAAGTAGGCTTCTCCTATTCGGGAAAACACCATACCTATAATGCATTCACTTGCATGTATAAAGGGAAAGGAAAACATGTTTTCATACAACGGTGACAAAGGCATCTTGGGGAAAGGTATCTTCACTTTTATTTATGTTGTTCACCCACACCACTCTCGTGTTTTCACTAATCCTGTTTTGTCATTTTTGGATTCAAATTAAGTTAAGGCCTTAAGTATTTTTTGACCTTTCGGTGTAGTTTTTATAAGTGGCATGTATGGATTTTCCATTAATTCTGCACTTTTCTCTTCATGCGCATGTTTCCCTGGAAATCAAATGCATGATTTAGTCCCATACATTTAACAAGTTGTTGGATCAACTCCATAGGAAATATCATGTTTCCTATTCAATCAAAATTTATCTCAGTTAGGGTAGGTAGGAAGGTTTTCCCTTTGTATTAATAGGCACTTCTAGCTTGCATTTTTATTATATCTTTCAAATTTAGTGTCGTTTCAATTAGGGCATGATTTTTTGCAACTTTCAAGGTGAGAATGAACAAAGACAAATTTTTGTGATGGATTACTGTATATGACTCCACGGCCAGAGGAAAAGGCACTAATCTACTTCTTCAAATATCTATAGTTCTCATTCACCTCATACGAAGATGGTCCCCGATTTTGAGCCAAATGTTGCAGCAAAAAGTTCCCCCCCTCCATAATTTGATATTCAATGGAAATTTCTTAAATTGATGATGGGGCAAGATTATGGAACATTGGCACATACATATGTAATGGAATTCCAAGATCATGATATATTTTTTCATATGTTTATGGCAATGTTCCACCAAGTCCCGTGGAGGTGGGAGCGAGGGGACGAGGGAGCACGGGAGCGGCCTATGGAAAAGCTCCCTACCAATTTTCAGGAAACGTGGGGGGACGTCGGGGTCATAAAAATTATAAAATTTAATATTTAAAATGTAACTATATTTTTGCAAGGAATGTATATACAATCATCATACACTTGCATCATGAAAGATAAATCATAAATAATAAAATTACAAATCGATGAATGATGAATCATATAATTGAAACAAACTTAAAAGTTAAAAGTTAAAACATACATCATACAATCATGCATGTAAGTTTGTAAGTTTGTAACTATATAATCATTAATGTAACTACTAACAATGTACAATGAAAATAAAGTTTAAGATATCATATGATATATTATATCAAGATTCAAAATAGAGTTTAAACTGAAGTTTACAACTCAAGTCTGAAACATAAAACTTAAACACAAATAAGTTATGTCTGAAACATAAAACATAAAACATAACATATGAATATCAAATGATATCATCATACTAAAAAATGAGCATAAATTCTCAAGTTAATGCCCCACTAGTCTCTGCATCCAACTTCTGCACGAATATATCAAGATCAACCATGTCACCATCTAAATCAGAATCACTTGGATTCTCAAATATGCTAAGTGGCACATCAACTTTTAACATGAAACCATAAACTAAAAGGGGCGGTGAGGGGACGTGAGGGGGCGTGAGGGAAACATCCCCTAGAAGTCCCCAAGACCCCGGAGCGCGAGGGGGCGAGGAATCTAGACCCCTAGGTGGGGGGGCGAGACCCCGTGTAACACCGGTTTATGGAGGTGGTGGAGCAAAAAAGAGCTCAAATAGAGCTGAAATTTTTCACATAAAAAGGACTGTGGGCTTGACTAATGGTTCCATTTAAAAAATGATATCTAGACAGAGAATAAGTGTAGCATGTAAACATGCATTGAAAATCCATCTGAGTTTTCATTGTATTACTTATGATGGATTCAAATTTGGGTTTCAAAATGCCAGGTTATGGCATGATTTTGTCGAGAAACCCTTAGTTGGATTCTCATGTTGGTTTAATTATATTTTAAGTTTGTTTTGCAATCTTTGGGTGATAGTAACTCATGAACTAGGTTACCAATGTGTAACAATCATATTTCAAGAATAAAGTTGTGATTTTTTTATATTATTATTATTATCTATTAGCTACGAGTATTGACACCTAATGCTTGGAATTTTGACATCTTGATAGCATGGATAATTTCGAAAATGTTTCTAGTAATGTTAACATAATAACTATCATTACGTGTCTTCACTTTTTTCACCATAATAGACCCGTGATATGGACTCATCACACAACTTCATATGCTATGTCCCAACAAGTTCAAACTGGTTGAACCCTACCTCATAGTGTGGTTATTAAGGACAAGTTGCTTGATATATAACTCGATAGCATAGACCACGTTGCAGTTCTAAAAAGAATCCTCAAGTGTCAAAAAAACTTCACAATATGTTCTACTATAAAGCATTTTGGGATACCTGAAATAATATATGTATCATTGATGACTTTTAAAGTATGACAAGATCCAGAGGGAAAGGAAATCAATGGAAGAGTGATCTACCAATGAGAACCTAGAATTTAGCATCAGATGAGTTAGAGTCTAGGAAATTGAAACCCTATAATTTTAATTAGTGATGAAGGACATCACATAGGTAATTATATTTTCATGTAGAATAATCTGTTAATTCAAATTTAAACTACATAATATGAAAGGCATACCATAAATTTTTCCACGTAAGTCCAAACAACCTATAAAAGGGAAAACCTTCTTTTTCCATGGGAAATAATTTACCTTTCCTTTTTCAAGGCAATCTAAATCACAAAAAATATGAACTATACTGCACACATTCTTGGATAATGTGAAAGTGGAAAAGGAATACCCTACACAAGTGATTCACACATGTACATTTGAACACTAATAGATTTTTGTAGTTGAAATGCAATGCTTGTTTTCATTTAAATGTAGGGTTTTTAAAACAGGGAGAAATAATGGCTGCCAAATTAATAAGCGTTTCTTTGGGAAAAATTTAAATCTTGTATTGGGTGATGAAGATAATAGAGGGTATTGAATCTTGATTTTTGACATCTAGAGAGAACCCTACAGCCTAACACAATCCAATGGAATTGACCAAAAAAACCTAAATAGAGTCAACCCTACTATAGGAGGAAGGGCCTGCAGTAAGAACTTACCATTTTGCAAGAGCTAAGGGCTAAATCGAGGGCGAACGTCGAGGGAAAATGTTGTTTCGTGAAGAGCCGAGGGCGAATGTAGGGTGAATGTTGTTCGAAAGAGCCGAGGGCGAACTGTGGCGACGTCGTCCGGGCAAGAGCCTGTGGCGACGTCAGGGCCATCGTATGCTCCACAAGAGCCCGTGCTAACGTCGACACAATGATGTTCGGTAAGAGCCGAGGGCGACGTCGAGGGTGGATGTGGTGTTCGCAAGAGCGGAGGCCATCGCGCACGTGACATCGTACGTTAATGTAGCACACATGGACATTTGAACACTAATAGATTTTTGTAGTTGAAATGCAATGCTTGTTTTCATTTAAATGTAGGGTTTTTAAAGCAGGGAGAAATAATGGCTGCCAAATTAATAAGCGTTTCTTTGGGAAAAATTTAAATCTTGCATTGGGTGATGAAGATAATAGAGGGTATTGAATCTTGATTCTTGACATCTAGAGAGAACCCTACAGCCTAACACAATCCAATGGAATTGACCAAAAAAACCCAAATAGAGTCAACCCTACTATAGGAGGAAGGGCCTGCAGTAAGAAATTACCATTTTGCAAGAGCTGAGGGTGAATGTTGTTCTGCAAGAGCTGAGGGTGAATGTTGTTCTACAAGAGGTGAGGGCGAATGCTAAGGGTAAATGCTTTTCTGCAAGAGCTGAGCGCGAATGCTGAGGGAAAATGTTGTTCTGCAAGAGCAGAGGGCGAATGCGCGCGTGATATGAAACGTTAATGTAGCTATTGCGAAAAATACGAAACAATAAAATCATTTTTATGTAGCGTGCATATAAATTTCGAATTTTTATGTAGCGCGCATATAAGTTTGGTATTTTTATGTAGCGTGAAAATAACTGTCACTATACCGATGGCGGAAAAGGCATCGCTATTAGGACGGGTGCCTCCAAACGTCGCAATGGCGACACCTAGACATTGTGTCGCAGTTGCGATGTTTAGAGTCGTCTCAATAGCGACGCTTTGGGCCATGGTGTCGCAATTGCGACGTCTTCCTCTAAACGTCGCAATTGCGATATGTTTTTAAGTGTCGGTATTGCGACACTTTTCTATAGACGTCGGTATAGCGACGGTTTCGGGCGAGATGGAAAAAATTTGGGAAAATTTCTAACATTTTGTCAAAAGCGTCGGAAACAAGTGTCGGAATTTCCGCCAAATGTAGTAGTGCATATTGGGAAACTAGTCCCATTACCTCCAGTCGGACCCACTATACCAAACGGAAAAGGAGCTGCCAACCAAGGTTCAGACCGGGTGGGTATCCCCCTTGTTGTAGACCCGATTTTTGGGGCTTCAACACTGTCATACGCGCCTTTTCTGAAGAAAACCCGTGTATATACGTGATTTTATTGAGACGAACTAGCGTATAGATCTGTAAATATAAACTTTTCAAAATGAACCAGATCCATAAAACTTACCCAAATTTCTTCACTTGACTTCAACAAACTTGCGCCAGGTCATAGATCTTATCATCTCTTCAATGGGTCGCACAAAAGCATAGTCATTTTGGATCTAGAGATCCTGCACCATCATTGTATCCATGGGTGTATCATAGATTTAGATCTTTCCGGATTATCCACAGTGTTGAAGAACATGTATCGACGTTTCGAACCCCAACTGGGATCCATCATCAGGACAATGTTCCCCCTCTTTTGAATTCATATTTGGCATTAATTTGAAATTCTAATAATTATTCCCAGGTAAAAAAAAAATAAAAAAAAATAAAAAATAAAATAAAAAATAAAAAATAAAAAAATAAAAAAATAAATTATTTTGGTTAAAATAAGAATTAATTAATTGAACAATAATTATTAGTGTGTCCTTTTTTATTCTAGTTATTCTAGTTATCATTTATAGTAATAATATTTATTAAATCCTTAATATAATTAATTATATAAGAATAATTAATTATGAATATAATTAATTAAAAAATAAAAAAATAAATAAAAATAAAAAATTAATTATATTTATAATTAATTTAATTATAATTAATTAAATTATGATTTATTTTGTTTAAATTAATCATAAAATTATTCATTCATCCTTGATCCTTGATTAATTTATTATTTAATTAATTAATTATAAACTATAATTTAGCTATAGTATTAAAAATAGATAAATTAACTAATTAGTTTATTATATAATTTATCAGGAATTAATTATTAATTGGATATTATTTAATTAATTAATTGGATATTAATTAACTAATTAATTAAAACAATTAATTAATTATATAAGAATAAATAATGATTAATTATATTTATTATTAATTAAACTATAATTATTTAAATTGTGGTTAATTATTTTTGTTCAAATTAATCATAAAATTAATTAATTTATTATATAATTAATCAATTAATTGATTATAAACTATAATTTATTAATTATAGTATTAAAATTAATTAATTAATTAATTAATTATATTTAATTAATTATTTTTATGTTTAATTATTTTAATAAAATATAGAACTATTCAAATACTTTTAGAATTAAAATTATTAAAATACAATAATTACGTAATTCTTGGTCGGCTACCTTTTCATGAAATTGATCACTATTTATGGTCTATATTCCTTCTCAAAATTCTTCATTCTAAATTGTCCTGATGATGGATCCCAGTTGGGGTTCGAAACGTCGATACATGTTCTTCAACACTGTGGATAATCCGGAAAGCATCTTGAAAAATTATCACCACAGAAGTTTAAAAGCCAAGATTTAGATCTATCAATTAAATTAAAGTTCATCCCATGTAGATATCCCTTAGAGAAAATTATTCAGTAACAATCCTTACTTATGCCCACTTTTGCACTATGATCTTCTTCTCCTTATATAGATTTAGCCCTTACCAGTACCATGAGTCAAAACCACACAGCTGCTGATGGTATTGTTGGACGGAATCAAATAAAAAATAAAATGCTTAATACTGTGGGCTAATACCATGGTAATTCCCATTGGTATCATAATTTTAGAGAAAAAAATGCATACGCGACTTGGAGCATTCGTATCCGCGTGTATACACAACTTCTCTTCATAAAAATTACGTATATACTAATTATGAATGTATACATGGGTTTCCTTCACAAAAGTAGCGTATACATTGCATCCATATGCGGGTTTCCTTCACAAAAGTAGCGTATATATTGAGAAATATTTCTTGTTTCATTTCTGTGGTACTTACTGGAATTCCTTTCTCTGTCACATCTGAACTGACCTGTAGAAACATCATTTTTACATCTTTAACACATAGGTTTCTTATCAAAAGGAAACTCACCAAGTAGGTTTCCATCTACAACAACTTCATCAAGTAGGTATGTTTCCATCAAGAACAACTTCATCAAGTAGGTTGCCATCAAGGACAACATATTGCAACATATTGCCAACACTTAGACATTGCCATGTGGAAAATTATGATGTCAATAGAAGACATGAAAGAACATTAGGATTCATGCTAGGGGGTCATGTTTCAGACCTTATCATGTGTTAATGAGCCTTTTTCTTAAGTTACTTTGGGTACTAAAGTATCGTTCTAGCATTCAAGCATATAAAGGATAATCACTAAAACTTTAAGGGCACAGTGTGATTCAAATTTGGAATTTCAAGCACCAAATATTCATTTAATACACAATTATGTTAAGGATAGTCGAAAAATAAATTATTTATGCCATGTGAATTGGGCAAGTTGATACTGTCATAGGATATTTTAGCAAGGGTAAAACATGGGATTCAGTTTTACAATAAAACTTAATATCATAGACTTAGGAGAATATCTCCTTGAAAAATCTAAAAGCTTAAGTTTTATGATAGGATAGAATAAAATCATTCTTTAAGAAATATCCCATAGCAAAAAGGTAATGAATATCTCCTTACAAGAGGAATTCTAAGATTGCGAGATCGTAATGCGAAACTACGCACTAAAAAACATTCATCGCATCGCATGCCTTAAAAACCTTAAACCGCCGATATGCGTGGCACATATCGCAAATCGCATTTCGCAGGAAAACACATTAACAGATGTTTTTCATATGCTATGATCCAGCGATTTTGCGATATTCCGATATAGCGATTGCGATTCTGCGATACTGCGATCTGCGATATTGCGAAGCAAATCGCAGATCTTTAAGGCTCATTGTACGAAAAATATTTTCCATAAACCGAGGCCTTGTTATGCGCTTTAATGTTAATCAATGAATTGGTTGTCAATCATTAATGAAATATGGTTTTGTTATGATCGAAGAGCCATTTCACATAAGGTGGTATTTTTGATACGTCTTCAGAATTTAAAAGCTTTCCTGTCACCTTTTCCTATTATTATTCTCACCTCATTTGTAAAAATGCAGGAACAAAGAACTTAGAACTATACAAAGCAGTATTTAGGGTATTATGGGAAAGAAATACAAGACTGTTGGGAAAAATACTGAGAGGGGGGGGGTGAATCAGTATTTAGTGCAGACTGAAAACTTTTTACTTTTCTTTCTCTAAAACCCATACGCTACTATAATGAAGCCAACTCGCGTATACACGCGGATATCCTTAATAAAACTCGCGTATTAACAAAGATTTCATTATGCTGATAATTCTTAGCTTAGATCATTGCATCATTCATTCATTAGATGTTTAGTAAGCAGTAAGCATGTGTAGTAATAACAGAATAAACCATCACACATAAGAAACACACATGAACACCAGGATTTAAGGTGAAAACCCAAGTCGGGAGAAAACCACCGCTGCCGTCGTCTTAGTCTTCAATATTTTATTATAAAGAAAACATCGTACAACCATGTACTGGCACAGACTCATACCAGCATGCAGGAACCCACCTGCAGAAGGCTACAACCTTCTCTCGTTTACCAGACTCTCCTCGAAGGGAGCTACAACCCCCTGCTCTCATTCACCAGCCTCTCGTGGAAGGGAGCCACTACCCCCTGCACTCATTTACCAACTACCACTGGAAGGGAGCCACTACCCCCTCATTGAAGGCTTCGACCCTCAGCACCACCATGGACCATGTTTCATCAATTTTCATACTGGATCCAACAGCTTACAGTACAACACAACTTGTAGGCCACTTTTCATCATATTTTCAAACTGGACCCACTCCACATATTTAAGCTCAACATTCATCAAATTGAAACTTATAACCCCATCAATTAATTCATTGAATCATCAACCAATCAACCAACGACTTGATCTTCAATTAATATAATCAACAACATATTCATCATTCAAACAACCCAGTTCTGTATGAATACATTATTGACAGATAGCAGTAAAACAAAAAAAAAGATCAGGCATTTCATTCAACTTACTTCAGCAAACCCTAGATTCCATACGTGCTTTTACTTCACCGAACCTGCATATGTACACGCTTTCATGTAGACCAACCGGTGTATACTTCTGTGCATTCTTCAGAAAACCCTATCTGCCCATATGCGCTTTTACTTCAACAGACTCGCGTATACACAGGCTTTTACTGAAGCGAACCTGCGTATACATCTGTAACTTTTCAAGACTGTGCGCCCTCGTACCATAAACAACCTCACTTTACTCCTGGCCTTGCATTATCCTTCCCACCCTATGTCCACAAACTGGGATCTAGGAAATACACATACATATCAGATCCAGAGAACCTTTCATCATTTTTCTTATAGGCATCATAGATTCAAAGATTTTATCAATCTGAAAGAATGGTAGTGTCATCCACGCACACATTTCGTAGCATATTCATTAAAACCTATACACTTGCAACATCCTGCATTCACATGATTCTCCTTAAATAGAATTAGCCTTTATCAGTACCATGAGTCAAAACCACACCACTTCCGATGGTATTCCTGGACGGGATCAAATAGATAATCCAGCGCTCAATACAATGGGTCAATACCATGGTAATGCCCCCTGGTTTTATAAAAATAGAGCGCAAATTGGCATACGCGACTTGGCACGTACTTTTCTGCGTGCATATGCTACTTCACCTTAACAAACTCGCGTATGCTTTGTAGCATAACTTATTTATCATTATTCTGGCACTTTCTGAATTCCTTTCTTCTGCTACTTCTGAACTGATCTGTAGATACATCAGATTTACATTATTAACAACTCATCAAGTCAGTTTCCATCACGAACAACTTCATTAAGTAGGTTCCATCAAAGTCAACATATTGTATCACGTTGCCAACAATCTCCTCTTTATCTCATCAAGAAGGTTGTCATCAACTTTATCAAGTAGGTTTCCATCAAGGACAACACTCTGCATCATATTGCCAACAATCTTATTTCATCAAGTAGGTTACCATCAACTTCATCAAGTAGGTTTCCATCAAGGACAACATATGCCAACAATCTCCCTCTTTGGACTTGATGGAAACCATGATGGTGTTTGATCATCACAAAAAATAGATACATTGAATATAACTATTATGCAAACACCATGATGCTTTCCCCTTATTCAAACACCATGTTACTCTCCCCCTTTGAGATCAAGGGCAAAGGATGGATGAAAACCAAAACAAGGTTTTTCTCCTCATGTAGAAAGAAGAGCTCTGTAGATCTGATGTGCATTGAAGTTACCATGCTCCCCCTGAGTTCATGCCGAATCTTCAAACATCTTTTTTTCAATGAAGTACATGACTCTATGACCTTTCCTATCACCAAGGACTCATACTTACATCAATGATCCAACCAAGTGGATTTACAAATGTGACTCAAGTACCCAACCAAGTGGGTTTACATATTTTCACTCAACTACCCAACCAAGTGGGTTTACAAATTTGACTCAAGTACCCAACCAAGTGAGTTTACACATTTGAAAAAGTCCTTACATGATTTAATGTTACAATTTTACATCATAGGTCTCAACATGACCTTTTCATCAAATTACAAAATATGACCTTTTACAGCAAATACCAAAAGGACCTCAAGAAAGAGATCATATTTCAGAATCATCATAATGCCAACAATGCATTACATTCAGCAAAGCTAATTCTCCCCCTAAAAATGTGCATTCATATGACCAAAACTCCTCCTTAGCTTTGTGCAACCTGAACACTTTCAACAGCCAATCATCAAGGCATCTTTACCCAATATCAGAGAATGAAATAGAATTATGAGAACTGGAACATCACCAGAAATACCAAACAATACTCCAGCTGTGCTGAAAAATGCAGACCCAGAAAAATTATGTCAGCAACCACCCATACGCGGTTTTCTGTGCATAAAATCGTCTATATACACGACTGTCTTTCAGGAAAGCTGCGTATCCAACTTAATCTTCTGAAATTTAATTAAATCTGATCTTCTGAGAGGTAAAAACATCTCCTAGCTTATGTCTGAGAAATTTGAATGCTTCCCTCGAATATATGAGAAAAGATAGATAGGAAAATGTAGTTGTGTTTTCAAGTGTCATCCAATAGTTCTAGCATAAGCACATCAGTAACCAAGCCTTCAGACTCTTTGCAACATTAACATATTCTTCCCAAGAGGAATTATCATATCAGAACAACTTCTTCAATAAAAAATATGTGTCAAAAAATCATCCATGTGCTCTAATATCACCAAGATCTTCAGGATTCATCATGATGTAATATATGTAGGAAAAAGGTCTCAACCATAGCAACAAAATCTGCATGATCTATTCTTATCTTTGAATCATAAGACTTCCAACTTATTCATGTGTGAAAACAAAAGATACTTTTCAGCAAAAAACAAACAGGGCTCATCCATAATCTTATCATAAGAAACCATGTATCATGTAATCATCATTTTGAGCAAGAGCTAAGGAATAATTAGATACAATGCCAACAAAACAGACATTAGCTGCTAGATTGATTCTCCCCCTGAACTTGTGTTCCTGATATTTAGCTATCTTACAGTTTTTTTTTTTTTTTTTTTTTAATATCAGAAAGGGATACGCTTCTGTCTTCAGTGTAACTCGCGTGTATACGTGGCTTTTTTTCACTCAACCCGCGTATGGAAAGTGAAATACTAAAAATTTCACACTTTCATCTCCCCCTGAATTTGTACCACCTTTACCTGTCTTCTTCACATCAGATGCACTGTCAGAAATAAACATAACCAGAATTATCAAACCAATCATGGGAATCACCATACATTGCTCCCCCTGTGATGATACATTACTAATCTCTATAATGTATCTCACATCATCCTTGCAGTCATTATGAGAAGTATGCTTTAGAAGTGGATGACTGCAGTAGGGTCAATATTCCCTACGTTTCTGACCGGTCCTCCTTCTTTTTCCAGCTTTGCTTGAAACTTCTTATTGTGTGCTAGAAATTATCCAATTTCTCATATCTGTTCATCATGCGCTCCTTTTCCACATGTCCATAATTGTTACAAGCATAGCATCTTACATGACCAGAAAAATAAGCATAGGGATCATAATGTGTTTTTCTATTATTTCTTCTATTGCAATCAGCTGCTTTATGACCATACTTGCTGCATGAAAAAAAATATCCCTTAAAGAAACCAGAGTACCTTTTTGTATAGAATCTGTTTTTTTGTGACTGAAATGATCTGCTTTTGGAATTGGCTGCAACATGCCCATAATTGTGACATTTAAAGAATTCAACATTATTGAACAAAGGAGGGAATGATTTCTTTTGAGAGTTCATGATTGTCAGTTGATCTTTTGTTTCTTTCAATATTTCAGGTTTTTTATTATCCTTTGAATCTTTAGCACTTCCTTGTGAACTAGATTCTCCTTTAACAATTTCATGAAAACCAAGACCAAATTTAATAGAAGGAGATATTTGACTACTAAGAATATTATCCAGAATCTTAGTACTATCTTGAAACCTCAAGAGTTTATCCTTTTTTTCTAATTTACCTCTTAGAATGTTTACCTCAACCTCCAATTTTTGGCATTGCTTCTTCATAATTTCTTTGACCCTTCTTCCTTCTTCTACTTGATCATTCAGTTTTAAAATCTCTTCTTTCAACCCATTTTCTTGTTCTTAAAATTTTTTTAGAAGTTCTTCATTCTTCTTATTTAATTTTTCTGGATCTTCATTTAGATCGATGATTTTTGCTTCAAGTCTTTTATTTCGATTGGTTACATAATTGTACAACCTTTGATACTTGTCTATCTGACCATTCAGTATTTTATCTGTCCTTTCATTTTAGAGATCATCTCATTGTAGATAACTTCTCTCTCTTTAAATGATCTTTATTGATCTTCAACTTTAATCTTGAGAGCTTCTTCTAGATCCATAACATTACTTTCACTATCTTTACCATTGCTTGCACAAGAAAGTGAATCACAAGAACAACATTCAATACCTATTTTATCTTCTTCATTTTCTGCAGCACATGTTTTATGAGATATCTCCTTTTGAGTAGCCTTCTTTTGCTTCTTTTCCATGAGCACTAGCAGATCTTGGTCAAAATCCTTTTCATCCTTATTTGACATTTCATCATTATCTTCAATTCTATAATAGCTCTTTTTAAATTGTTTCCCTTTATCATGATTTTCTTCGTAAGGACATTTAGCAGCATAATGACCAACTCTTCCACAAGTAAAACAATTGAAGGGAAGCTTACCTTTGAATATTCCAGTACCTGGTTGGAGTCTTCTCACAAAGTTTGCTTCTTTTTCTTCTGATATATAACTTGATTCCTTGACAACTTCCTTTTCTTTTCCTTTTGCACATGCCTTAAAGGCAACTTCTCTTATTTGAGAGGGACCTTCTTTTCTCATTTCATTTGCAGTTAGAATAACATGCAGTTGAACAATAGTAAGAGATTTCATATCTTTCCTTTCTTCAATAGCTGCTACTTTTGACTCAAATTTTGAAGTCAAAGATCTTAAGACTTTTTCCACCAGAGTAGTATCAGTTATGGTTTCACCCAAATTTCTCATTCGATTTACAATATCATCTAGACGTAAAAATAAACCGGCAATACTTTCATCACTATGCATTCTTAAATTTTCATATTCAATTCTGAGAGTTTGGAGTTTTGCACTTTTTACCTTTGCATCTCCTTCATAGCTTAGAATGATTTTGTCCCATATTTCTTTTCCTGAATTTAGCTGCATCACTTTAGCAAATTCTGGTTTAGACATGCTTCCTAATAAAACATTGACAGCTCTGGCATTGATTTCATATTTCTTTATTTCTGCTGCATCAGTAGGAATAATTTCCGGATACTGATAACCTTCTTCCATGATTGCCCATACTTCTACACCAAGACTTTGAAAATATGCTTTTGTTAGTATCTTTCAGAATATCAGATTACTTCCATTGAATAGAGGTGGTCTTAGAGACAATACTCCTTCATGACTTCCCATTTCGACGGATCTTCTTCAAGCAATCAAGCTTCTGCAGAAGAACCTGCTCTGAAACCAATTGTTGGGAAAAATACTGAAAGGGGGGGGGGGGGGGTGAATCAGTATTTAGTGCAGACTAAAAACTTTTTACTTTTCTTTCTCTAAAACCCATATGCTACTTTAATGAAGCCAACTCGCGTACACACCGATATCCTTAATAAAAACTCACAGATATTAACATAGATTTTCATTATGCCGATAATTCTTTCTCAACTGTATCATCGCATCATTCATTAATTAGATGTTTAGTAAGAAATAAGCATGTGTAGTAATAACAGAACAACCATCACACATAAGCAACACACATGAACACCGGATTTAAGGTGGAAACCCAAGTCAGAGAAACCACCACTATCGTCGTCTCGCCTTTCAATATTTTATTATAAAGAAAACATCGTAAAATCATGTACTGGCGCAGACTCATACCAGCACGCAGGCACCCACCTGCAGAAGGCTACAACCTTCTCTTGTTTACCAGCCTCTCCTGGAAGGGAGCTACAACCCCCTGCTCTCATTTACAAGCCTCTCCTAGAAGGGAGCCACTACCCCCTGCTCTCGTTTACCAGCTACCACTGGAAGGGAGCTACAACCCCCTCACTGAAGGCTTCGTCCTTCAGCACCATTGCAGACCACATTACATCAATTTTCATACTGGATCCAACAGCTTCCATACAACACAACTTGTAGGACACTTTTAATCAGATTTTCAGATTGGACCCACTCCACACATTTAAGCTCAACATTCATCAGACTGAAACTTACAACCCCATCAATTCATTCATTGAATCATCAACCAATCAACCAACAACTTGATCTTCAATTAACATAATTAGCAACATATTCATCATTCAAACAACCCAGTTCTATATGAATACATCATTGACAGATAGCAGTAAAACAACAGAACAGATCAGATATTTCATACCACATACTTCAGTAAAACCCTAGATTTCATACGCTCTTTTACTTCACTGAACCTGCGTATGTACACGCTTTCATGCACACCAGCCCACGTATACTTCTGTGCATTTTTCATAAAACCTTAACTGACCATACACGCTTTTCCTTAAGCAGACCCGCGTATACACGCGCTTTTACTGAAGCGAACTTGCGTATACATCTGTAACTTTTCAGGACTGTGCAGCTCTTCAGATCAGATAAACAACTCAGATTTCATCCTTTAATTCAGAAAGTATTTCGCCTCATCTCAGATTTAAACATTCCATGAACAGATCTAGGAAATACATATACATTTCAGATCTAGAGAACCCTCTTCATCATTTTCTTCATCGGTGCATCATAGATTCAGATCTATCAATCAAGAATAGAGTTCATCCATGCAGATATACTTCAGAGTGAAGTATTCATTAAAACCAAGATACTTGCACACCCTTGCACTATGATTTCCTTCTCCTTAAATAGAATTAGCCTTTGTCAATACCATGAGTCAAAACCACTCAACTACTAATGGTATTCCTGGACGGGATCAAATAGATATTCTAGCGCTCAATACAATGGGTCAATACCATGGTAAAACCCCTTGGTATTCTAAATTTGGAGTGTAAAATGGCATACACGACTTGGCACGTACTTTTCCGCGTGCATACGCTACTTCACCTTAACAAACCCGCGTATGCTTTGTAGCATAACTTATTTATCATTATTTTACCTTCAATTCCTTTCCGCTAATATAGATACATCGCATTTACATTATTAACAACTCACTGCCGGGCTCATCAAGAACAATTTCATTAAAGGTGTTCCAATCAAAGTTAACACATTGTATCACATTGCCAACAATATCCCCTTTAACTCATCAAGTAGGTTGCCATCAAGGACAAAGACTTCCGCATCATATTGCCAACAATATTATTTCATCAAGTTACCATCAACTTCATCAAGTAGGTTTCCATCAAGGACAACATATGCCAACAAAGACTCCGAGTTCTGAAGATAAAGAAATGACACCCTTGTATACAGGCACCGCCTGTAACAAAGATGCTGGTATTAATACTTGGGAAGGCATGTATAATCTACTTTAGGAACAAAACCCCAGAGTAATGGAGGTTACAGCTACTGCAGGCTCATATGGGTCTTCTGAGGCGTCTATTACAGAGCTAGCTTGCTCATTCTTGCACCGGATAACGGCGAGGCCTAAAATTCTTCCATACACGGACATGATTAAATGGTTATTGGACAACACTGATATCACTAACAGACAGTTTAAGACTCAGAGTCAAGAGCTCATTGGCTCATTCACTCCATAAGATTTGAGACTCATGTATCATTTACCAGAGCCACAGGCGACTTATAACAAATAGTTCATGGAGAAGTTTGCTAAAGAAAATGAAGACCTGGCAGTATGTACCAAGGACTAGTCAAGGAGGGACGAACCACTAAAAAAGGATAAACACGATATGTACAATACTGGTTCTCTCACTTCCCCGTATTGCTTTGCTGCTGCTATGCTCTGTAGGATTTTTGGGAAGCTGGACATTAATAAATTTTCATATGAATGGCTACCATTATTGAATGTTGTTGTTAATGCTACTGTTGTGGATTAGGCTAAGATATTATCTGATAACTTAGCCACATCCATTTTAAATTACCGGTCTAAAAGAACTGTTTCTCAGAGAATTTATCCCCCTTTTTACTTATCTGCATATGTTCTGGATTCAATTTGTTATATTTCCAAGTTTCCTTTGATGGGTTGAAAATGGACGACTAAAGACCCCTTACCCATTCATATTTATCATAAAGAATTGTGGGATTCAAAGTTCATTCCCTATTTTTATAAGATATGTTATGGAATCATGTTGCCCCTATATAAAATGTTATATGATAAAGACGCTCCAAGGTTTTCTCCTGAAGCAGAGGTAGATATACTTCATGTCGCGAGATGGTTTGGAGAAGAATTGTTTACATATGTCAGGGTATTTGGAAGTCTCGCTTCCCCTCATGTCTTACCTTTGTATGTTCCTGATAAACTCATGGCACGAGAAATTGCTTATCAAACCTACGGAGAAGGAGGTTTGACTAAAGATTTGAAAGATAAAAAGAAGGCTATTTGGCCACAATTTCCTGTGGCCTATGGGGCATTTTCACTATTTGATGTAGGCCATGCATTCAAAGAAGTAAACAACATAACATCTTTATGTTTGTTCAAATTTCCAAGAAGACCGTTCGACCCTTATGATATTGCTAAAAATTTCACTACTGCAGTCAAAATAAAGGTGTTTTCTAAAGAAGATGATCTTTTTCATGACATGTTGCAAGAGAAAGGAACACTTAAAGAGGTTCTACATTTGGCCCAAATACGATTTCCTCCAGCAAAATTTCAAGAGTTCAAGATGTATAGGGAAAGGAGATTATCTAGTATCCCTTTGGATAAATTATGCCTAGAACCCATAAGGGAACCAACTCCCAGAATTAGTCTCAGTGGAAGTTCAGGCACAGACAGATCTAAATCTAAGTTCAGGAGAGAAACTTCAGAACACTCTAAGAGGTCTGAAAATGACCATGATAAAAGTGAAGGGTCAGTAAGGGATACTGCCCAGTCAAAGGAGCTCTCACAGCAACATGTTTCAATCTCTCCACAGCTAAATCCTCTCCCTCTCATCGTACAACACCCATCAGTCAGAACTGAGCTAGATAAAAAATGGGAGACATTCAATGATTTAATTAATATTGAAGTTCAGAACACACAGACACCTGTGAGTAATGTAAAGGAAACAAAAAATATATTCACAGGAATAACTAGCAATGTCTCTGAAATGGAACATATTCCCATTATCCCATCCTCTGAACTTATGCTCAAAATAGAGGAAAATACTCCTCTTGATGTATTTTATAGTCCACAACACAAGGCAGTGGTAAGAAGACAAAGAAAGAAAAGGAAATTGGAAAACGTGCTCTCTCATGATGCAGAGAAATTAAACATCCTATGGCAAGATCCTACCACTGATCCCACTGAAAATCTCACCAAATTATCTCAGATCACAGGAGCATATGCCTCTGTAGCCATTGATAAAGCATCTGAGGTACATCAATTACTGAATGAGAAAGAAGATCAAGTACAGGTTTTGCAACAACAGCTGCAACAAGCCAACGCCAACAATGAAGCACATAAACAGCTTGAAAAATTACAGCAGGACTTCCAAAAAATGCAGATAGGGTACTAGAACAGTTTGGCTGAAAAAGAAAAATAGTTACAGGTTATGCAAGAGATGCACAAGGATGATCCCAAGCTTACAGAATTCATCAAAAAATCCATTTCCTTAAATGATCAACTACTGCAGAAACAGGAAATATTGTGCCAAAGAATATCACAGTGGAACTCTTATTGTGAAGAAAGTGATAAAATCACTAATCAAGTCGTAGACTTACGACATGATTATGATTTAATTGATAAAAGAGTTACTGAATATTTGGCTTGGCAAGAAACATAGGAGGGGAAAAGAGCAAGTGCACCAATAATCAACGACAATCACAAAGAAATGCTCTTTAATAATTGGGATGCACAAATCAGGAAAACAGAGCAAGCGACAAAAAAAGGAGGCAGAGCAGCAAACAGTGTTATTGACTGCATAAATGAAAAATTTTACAAGGAAAATCCGATATCAAAAACTACTCCAGGGTATCTACTAAAAGCACAACAACTGCAGACAGGCTGGAGACATAAGGCTCAAGAAAAGGAAGAATCAATTAAAATATTAACTCAGTTAAATTGGGATTCTTACTGGGCGTGTTTGGTAAAACCACACAGCCAGTGCATGACTCTCAAATGTATCATCAATTCTGCCGAGAAGATGGCGCCAGCTCTTTCAGATTCCATTTTCACAGGACAGTTAAAGTCTGAAGTCGGCCATCCTACTCTTCTCAAACAAATGCTGAATGCTTGCAATTTCAAAGTACACATTCCCAAATAGTTAGTTGTTAGTTTTATTTTTAGATTTAGTATTAATTTTGCTTTGTTTTTGCCTAAAATAAGGATGGTCATTTAAACCGTATCCTACATTTTTGTAATAAATTATTTTTAGATTTAGTTAGTAGTATTTAAACCCTTCTTATGCATTTAGAGAAGGGTACTGAAATTTGTCAAAAAATTGTCCTCAGAACATGCACTTTTGCACCCTCCGAGGAGGTTTTGGTGAATGAATGGAACCGGATTTATTGATATCTACGTTTAATATCTACCACTGATGTTGCACTTTTGTACTCTTAGTGGATGTTGGATTAAGAAGAGATAAGTCATTATTGCTTGAAGCTCATGAGTAGAACTAGTTATAAATGGTACTTTTATCTCTTAACTATTTCTTCCTTTGTGTTAAAGTGATATTCATGTTTAGTTGTTTATATATTAATGCTTGAATGCTTGAGTTATCATTTGGCACTTTTGTACGGTGATAGCTATTTATTTATGCTTAATATATGAATAGCTTATTATGCGATATGTTTTTCACAACTGTTTCGTCTAACTTTTTATACAAAGTGGTTTATCTTTATTGAATTCTTTTCTTATAACAGTTGAGTGATCTTTATTACCAATTGTTATTTGAAATCATTTTAGATCTCATAACGGAAAGATTACATCCCGGGTCAGTGTAGAATTAGACATTTCTGTTTATTAGAATACAATTGCATGTTATTAAATTAGAATTAGAATAAAACATTTCACTTAGGAACGTTTAGAAAGGAAATATCAATTCTCAACACACACACACACATATTGGGAAACTGGTGCCATTATCCCAAGTCGGACCCACTATACCAAACGGAAAAGGAGTTTCCAACCAAGGTCCAGACCTGGTGGGTATCCCCCTTGTTGTAGACCCGAATACGCACCTTTTCTATAAACCCGCGTATATACGCACTTTTACTGAGACGAACTAGCATGTAGATCTGTAAATATAAACTTTGCAGAATGTACTAGATCCATAGAACTTACCTAGATTTCTTCACTTGACTTCAGCAAAACTTGCGCCAGGTCATAGATCTAATCATTTTTTCAATGGATCACACAAGAGCATAATCATTTCAGATCTAGAGATCCTGAACCATCACTGTATCCATGGGTGTATCATAGATTCAGATTTATCAATTAAAACAGAGTTCATCCCATGCAGATATACCTTAGAGAAAATTATTCAGTAACAACCCTTACTCATGCACACTTTGCACTATGATCTTCTTCTCCTTATATAGATTTAGCCTTTACCAATACCATTAGTCAAAACCACACAATTGTTGACGGTATTCTTGGATGGAATCAAATAGGCAATATAGCACTCAATACTGTGGGCTAATACCATGGTAATGCCCCTTGGTATCATAATTTTAGAGCGCAAAAGGCATACGTGACTTGGATCATTCGTATCCGCGTGTATATGCAACTTCTCTTCACAAAAACTATATACTAATTCTGAATGTATACACAGGTTGCCTTCACAAAAGTAGTGTATACATTGCATCCATACGCAGGTTTCCTTCATAAAACCTGCGTATACATTGAGAAATATTTCTTGTTTCATTTCTTTGGCACTTACCTGGACTCTTTCTCTCGTCACATCCGAATTGACCTTAGAAACATCATTTTTACATCTTTAACAGTGTAGCATATGTTGCTTATCAAATGGAAACTTACCTACAGGTTTCCATCGCCAGTCAACTTCATCAAGTAGGTAGGTTTCCATCAAGAAAAACTTCATCAAGTAGGTTTCCATCAAGAACAACTTCATCAAGTAGGTTGACATCAAGGACAACATATTGCAACATATATTTCCAACACTTTCAGA